>VZTL01005426.1:0-16395 GCA_013400535.1 Scopus umbretta
TTCCAACCTAAATGATTCTGCGAGTCCATGATTCTATGTCTACAGAACTCCATAAATCTGCCTTATTCTGTTCAATGCATCCAT
The DNA here is from genome assembly GCA_013400535.1 of Scopus umbretta. Lineage (NCBI taxonomy): Eukaryota > Metazoa > Chordata > Aves > Pelecaniformes > Scopidae > Scopus > Scopus umbretta. Next base: position 85 of record VZTL01005426.1, read on the forward strand.
GTATCTGAGTGTTAACTTGTTTGCACTTTACATGAAATTTGTGTGGTTCTACCAAATGACCTGTAGGTAAGAATTTTATCAACCAATCCAGTGTTACACCTGCAATATACTACTTCTGGTACAAACTTACATAAAATCACTAAATAGTGTTACGTTGTGGAAAGAAGTTATAAATATCTAATGATATTTATGATAATGATATCTAATTATCTAAGGAGATAACAGTAAATAAAAGTATATGATTGTATATGTGTTTTTTTTTTTGTTAAATATATTTTATTTTTGCTATATTTGCAAGACTGATGTCTTTTTGCAAGTACTGTGTTCTGTTTTATTTTAAGGTGCTCTTGCTTAGGACAAAATAGAATTAATATAATCAAATCAAAATATCTATTTGGTAGAAGAAAGTCTGCAGCAAATATCAGCAGCATTTTTACTTAACTTTTAAAATACTTACTGCAGCTGGACATAGTAAGCTAACTAGGTATCAGCATTGCAGCAACTAGCATTTTGACAGTCCTGTGTCATTCTGGCTATAAAAAATAATGCTAGCAATATAAGCATACCCTTAGTGATGCTCTTTCAGAAATGGATTAAATAGTCAATCAAGTTCAATGGTTTTATGTGGTATGGAATTGTATACGGCATATCTGCCAAAAGTCATTGCTGCATATTCAAAACCATGTTATTACTTCCCTGTTAGGTCTTGAGGACAGACTAGTGTTCAGCTGGTTTTATCTAGTCTATCTTTCTATTTATATTATATTAACATCTAGAATTCCTATCGCTGTTTGTTTTTATCATCTGAAATTATGGAATGAAAGTAATCGGAATCCTTTTGAGACTCATTATTTTTAAAGTTTTCATGTTGATTTTTGTTAGGCAAGAATGGTTTGAGTAAATTCAGGACTACATCTTTGCCTGGTTGAAACAAGAGTCTTCAATTGACTCTTGAAGAAGGAAGGGTTGGGGGGAAGAAAAGAGGGTTGAGGGGAAGGTGTTTTAAGATTTAGTTTTTATTTCTCATTACCCTACTCTGATTTGACCAGTAATAAAATAAACTGATTTTTCCCAAGCTGAGTCTGTTTTACTTGTGATGGTAATTGCTGAGTGATCTCCCTGTCCTTATCTCGACCTATGAGCTTTCTGTTGTATTTTCTTTCCCATGTCCAGTTGAGAAGGGGAGTGATAGAGAGGCTTTGGTGGGCACTTGGCATCCAGCCAGGGCCAACCCACCACAGTCCTTTTTGGCTCCCAAAGTGGGACATGAGCAATTTGAGATAACAAATTCTTCCCGGGCTCAACTTCACTTCCGATTTTCTCTACCTCCTCCCCCTCAGCGGCACAGGGGGATGGAGAATGGGGATTGCGGTTGGTTTGTCACTCGTCTCTGCCACTCCTTCCTCCTCAGGGCAGGACTNTAAACATAGAATCATAGGATCATAGAATCATAGAATCATTAAGGTTGGAAAAGACCTCTGAGATCATCTAGTCCAATCATCAACCCAAACACCATGTCCACTAAACCATGTCCTGGAGTGCCACATCTACACGTTTTTTTAACACCTCCAGGGATGGTGACTCCACCACCTCCCTGGGCAGCCTGTTCCAATGCCTCACCACTCTTTCAGTAAAGAAATTTTTCCTAATATCTAATCTAAACCTCCCCTGGTGCAACTTGAGGCCATTACCCCTCGTCCTATCGCTGGTTACTTGGGAGAAGAGACCAACACCCTCCTCACCACATGCTCCTTTCAGGAAGTTGTAGAGAGCGATAAGGTCTCCCCTCAGCCTCCTCTTCTCCAAACTAAACAATCCCAGTTCCCTCAGCCGCTCCTCATAAGGCTTGTTCTCCAACATAAGGAGGCACAAGTCCTTGGTTTGCTTTATGACTAGCAGAGATATCATTTAGTGAAAATATAGTTCTGTCTAAAAGTGTATTGTGCAAGCTATATGAAATTTCAGTCATTACTTTAGTAGGTGATATCCCACAGCTTGACCATTCTGTGTCTTGCCATTCAGGTCAATGATGTCTTAAATGACAACCAGAAAGAAATCTGTGAACCTGTACCTGCTTTAAAATTGCTTCCGCTGTGTTTTATTTGGTAAGATAAGTTAGAGCTATTTCCAGGTCCAAATAGTCCAGGGCACGTAATGCAACAGCAACCATATTACTAAGACAGACACCTGTAAGCAAGTCCTACCTGTATATCTGTACATCTGAGGATGCTGAGATTTTCATTAAGAGGGTTGAGTGGGAGATTCTTTTTTGATTCTTAAGGGATTTTATGACACCAGAGAGAACACTCCTTGATAATGTCTCTCAATCTCTCTTTGAATAATCAACATTTAAAAACTCCAAGTTTTTTCCCACCACAGATAGATTATTAATGAAATACTGGCTAAGGTCAATTAAAGCATCTTTACTTTAACAGTGTATTATCACCCTTTTTACAGTTTAACTTTTTTTAATATTTTTATTCTTAAAATGAGAAATTATTACAAACTGAGAAACATATTTTGAAAATGCCAATATGAACATTTGGCAATTTCAGAAAAAATACCCTAGAAATTCTCCAAACAGAACTTTTTCATGTCGATTTCAACAGACTAGGTTTCTAATGAAGACTTCCAACTGTTCTACTTCTCCTCTACAGCTTTGTTGTACATTTTGCCTGTGTGAAAGCCTGTAATTAAGGTGCCTGTTAGCACAGTGGCTGTTTCAGTTTCTCACCCTTCTTTGTTTCATCAGGCCTGCTAGCTTTCCTCTAATAGTTTGGCCCAACACCTCCAAGGCCTTTTCTATGCTAAGAAACTGAGCAGGACACAGGCTTGAGCACTGTCTTACAGTTGTGCATGCTGCTTAACTCATTAGCATCTTCCTCAGCATGGTTTTGGCCCACGCCAACTATCACTTTCCCTGGTGGTGCTATAACACGGACAAATAGCTAACTTAAATATATAGCTAGGTAGGTAATTATCAAGCACAGGCTTGGGACCAGTTCCTATAGCAAGTCTGAGTAGGGCTGCCCTATTTTGCTTGAAAAGAAGTTTATCTTTATGGATGAAAAACATGTTACACTCAGGTAAGTCTCATTCAAAGCAGTCAAAGAAACCTCTCAGTCAATGCTCCTTCCTAAAAGGGCTCCACTAATGAAATACAGCGATTGGGTAAGTAGAGACACCCTGTTTTTAAACAGGGTTTTGTGCAGACACTTTGACAGAGGTTGCTTTCAAAGTGTTAGACACAGAGTCTGTTGTGTTACTATCATGTACGCTTTCCTATGAGTGTCGAAAGGCTGGGCTTTGGTAGGACCCTCTTAAATTAAAAAAAAAAAATCAAAATTCATCCTTTCTGTGCCCTAATGTGTTAGCACTTCCTTCCCTCTCCCCCAGCCCACTTTCCCACTCACGAGAGGTAGCCACCCATCTGGCCTTATGCCATATTAGTAGCTGAGAAATGCTTTTGTGTATTGCCAAAGCTGAGTACTGTGTGTATGCAGCTGTGCTGGAAATGCCCACTCTTCAGTCAAGCCTGGCAGCTGAGAGAGGTGTCAGGGAGCTTGGTGCAGCAGTTTGCAGGCTGTTTGGACATGAACTTATTGAAAGCATGCTCACAGTTGTGTACTTGATCTTCAGGTCAACGAGTTAAGTTCCATCATAAGTCTGTATAATCAAATATGCGCTGCTGCAGCACGGAGCCACTTGGGCACTAGAAACCCTGAAACCACCAGCTCACTGCTCCAGGAATATGCCGTCCTGTAGAATACCTGTAAAGCAATCACCTTTATGTCTTTTTCTCACATCAAATGTGGCTGTCCCCAAAATTCTAACAATTAAACAGAAATAATTTTGTCAAGCATACTTTTTCTGAATACATGCCTGCTCCACAGAGGTACAGTAAATAATTCCTTGTCTCTGAATTGGTTTACATTTACACTTCAAAACTGTGAGGAATAAATCTGACAGAGCTATTTGATCTTTGCATGAAAATAGACTTCAAAGCTGAATGTGTATTTCTGTTCATTTTACAGCCACAGATTTCCAGCAGAAAGTGATTATGCCTCTGATTACTGATGCCTATTGTAGTAGCATTTTCATCTAATGCTTTTTTAGAATTTAATCATTGTCTTTTGTTGATCAGTACAACAGTACAGAGAGCTTTGCACTACATGTGTAAGTGGCTAGTGTAATTGAAAAACAGACTAAATCTACTGGATTTTTGTAATGCAGTAAAGCATGAATAGAAGAATAAAAATGTCCTCAATGTCTGGATGTGTATTGTTACTTTGAAGCTACTCCCGGCTACCACCACCATAGGATCAGAGGAGAAGATAACACCCACTACTTTAAATAATTATTGGATTCGTTTTTCTCATTATTTCACATTCATTCTATTTTGAGCACCACCCCACTTGATGTTATAATTAGTTCTCTGAAAAACCTTTTGCAGAATAAATGGTTCTGGCTTTGGAGTACCAGAGATATGACAACTATGTGTGTTAGGCAGAAGAAACAATTTAGTCATCAAAATTTGCAGTAGGGACACAAGTTTAATTTGAATATTAGTAAGAAAGGCATGCATATAAGAAGCACATCTTCCTTCTTATAAGTGGAAGCATAAACTGGATGCACAGAATTTCTAGTTATGTTAGCATGTGACTCAGTACACACATTAATGGATCCTTTCAGATGTTTTTTTTAGATGATGTCAAATGCATGTACCCAGTCTCAAATGTATAGATGCAAGTTCATCATCAAGAGGTAGAAGGAAAACAGTGATATTTGCTGTGAATGTCTATTCAAAAGAAGCTTAAGGAATTTCCCTCTGTTCCTCTATAAACATTTTTTAACATATTCAAGACATTTTTTTAGTAGAAGGGCTGCAAGCATCCATACTGCAAAGACTCTTTTGTTTGTCTTGTCTTCCATCTTTCCTGGCTTCCCCTCCACCCTTTCTTCAGTCTTTTAACTTCTGTGCTCTCTGTGCTCCTGACTTTGCACACTACTTACCCCAGAGGGAAATACTGGGTGCTTCCCCTTCCTGTGGTCCACAGCGAAAATGCAGCTTTAACAGGCAGAGTCTAAAAGGCTTCTTAAAAGCCCCCACATGCCAAAAGCAGCACCCAGCCAGTGTTCACCAAGCAGCAGGCATTGCCTATACAGCAATTATTACATTTATGAGATCTCCATGAGACTGACAGGAGATAACGCCTCCAAGAATGGTTGTCCCTTCTCTTTTTACATATACAGTTGCAGGGAGGATTATATACATCAGACAGAAAGATGGCTCAGAGTATTGGCTCTCAAACCCTGATCCAGGAACAGACCTGGTCTGGAACGCAGCTCACACAAAGAGATAAACTAAAGAGTATCCAGTGTATTCAGTGGTTTCAGTAACAGTGCTCCTATATTTAACAAAACTGAAAGAAATTTTGAGCTCTTACAGTTGTCTGTTGGTATAGTCATTTAAGAATCATGGCATTAGTGACATGATGACACTGTGGCATGGCATGACTTCTAGATTTCCTCCTCTGTTGATGCTCACTCACCTGTGCAAAATTAGTCTGAAACCAAGTATTTGTTTCCTTTCCAGGAACTACATGTTCCTGGAAAATGCTGCAAAATAAGGAAATCGTTCAGAATGCTAGAGAATTTGGGCCAGATTGCCCATTGCTAAATAAAAATGGGCTACCACTGTTATTTCAGATTTTGCATTCGTCCTGCCAATTTTTTCCCAGTAGAAATAATTCAGGTGTTCCTCATTATCTTTCTGTGTTGTTCTAGCAAATTAAAACATGAAATAAAATGAATTCCTTTTTATTGGACAGTTTTTTAATGACTCAGTATAAAGTCAATATTAGTATTCATGTCACATTCAATTATCTCCTTACCATGTCCCCCCATTTGCTTTTCCATGTGTTGGTTCATCACACAATGCTAATTAGGTCACTTCAAATGGACCATAATTGACAATGGCACTTTTGCAGGTTTATATTTTCACACAGAAAATATGAGAATAAATTAATGACCAGCAATTTTGACAATTACGGTCAATTAAATTTGTCAACATCACGATTGACAAAATTAATCTATATTTAATATTAAAACCTTGACATTAAGAATGCAGTCTTGGCAAGTAACCAGATTTAAGTGACAAATATGTAATACTGCATCAAAATTATTCACTCTCAAATGGTATGTGCTTAAATATCAATATCTTTTCGATCTAATACCCTACCAAGAGACAATTAACAAAAAATGTTACTAAAGCTCACATACACCAGTGAAAAAAAAATTAGCTTCTAATTAACAACCACACCATTGTCTAGGCTTTAATGAAGGTATAGAAAATTCCAGTATTGGGTTTTCAGTGTTTTAACTGAATGCATACTTCACCTACAATTTTATCTAATATAACAAAGATCTTATAATATGCCTTTGCTCATTCCTAGACTGGCTACAATTTTTTACAGGCAAACTCCATGATACCTTGGCAATCTAATAACAATGCTCCATTTTAATCTTATACCATTGGCTCCATGCACCAGAACTACAGATTTTGTTCACTCTTCTGTGCAAGTGTCGTGGTTTAATCCCAGCCAGCAACTAAGCATTACACAGCTGCTCGCTCACTCCCCACTAGTGGGATGGGGGAGAGAATCAGAAGGGTAAGAGTGAGAAACCTCGTGGACTGAGATAAAGACAATTTCTAGGTAAAGCAAAAGCCGCACTTGCAATCAAAGTAAAAGAAGAAACTCATTCACTACTTCCCATCAGCAAGCATGTGTTCAGCCATCTCCAGGAAAGCAGGGCTCCATCACACTTAACAGTTACTTGGGAAGACACATGCCATAACTCTGAACTTCCCCCCCTTCCTTCTTCTTCCCCCAGCTTCTATATGCTGAGCATGACATTGCATGGTATGGAATACCCCTTTGGTCAGTTGGGGTCCCAGCTGTGTCCCCACCCAGCTTCTTGTGCACCACCAGCCTACTCACTGGTGGGGTGGGGTGAGAGGCAGAAAAGGCCTTGGCTCTGTGTACCTCTGCTCAGCAGCAACGGAAACATCCCTGTATTGTCAACACTGTTTCCAGCACAAATCCAAAACTTAGCCCCATACTAGCTACTATGAAGAAAATTAACTCTATCCCAGCCAAAACCAGCACAGCAAGCTAGGTGCACTGATAGTAATCCTCCCTTCAGGCTGCATATACCTTATAGTTATAAAAAACATCAAAATTAAGTGCAGAATTAATCAAATGCAAAATTCATTAAATCAGAATTAAAACATCAGAATAAAGATGACCATAGAAAAATACATTAAAACACAGTGCAGTCAAGAGGGTTTGTGATATATGTACAAAAGAACCAAACACTATAAAAAGGATTCCTTCCCAAGAAGACTTGGAGAGCAGACTGTACCAAACCAAAACTGGGAAAGACTGGCAGTATTTTTCCACTGCCGGATCTGGAAATAAAACAAAAAGTCAATTAACAGAACTTCATTTCAGAAGAAAACTGTAATTTGAAATCCTGTTTGTTGTTACTACCTTTTGCTTGACTACATTTTGCCTGGGGGATATACACAGGTCAAATAGTTGCATTAATGCAATTCAGACAGGCTTTTTGAAATTAATCCCCCACACTTTGTAACACCCAGGGAGACTTCTGTCTTCTGTGGTCATTTGGAAGTCATTAGTCAAGCTAAACAGCCATGAAAAGCATTGATGGGACAGGATAGTAAAGCAGACACAAAAAGTCCTTATTATCCAGGATATATTAACTGTGTGTTTAACATGGAGCTAGTGCTATATCAGCTGTAAAGCAAGATGGCTTGACAGACATTGATATAGTTGGAACTGTATTATCATAGTCAAATGCAAATTGAGGATAATAGCTGGCAAATCTGAGAATAGACTTCATTAGCTTTCCAGGCATGTGCTTACATGTGAACAGCATATTCCCATATTCATTTTGACCCGAAGTAGCTAAATTGGTTAAAAAAATTAACAATTCATTACAGCACTGAGTTTCCTGATTGAACTATGGGGCCTAAATCACTTTTCACAACTGCCAGGAAGGCCAAATCAAATTTAATTGGAAATTAGAGTAAAAAGAGGTATATATCCTATATAATTCTCCCTGCATTTTTCAGAATATAAGACAGTATGTGACCACATGATGTCTGAGCAAAACCTAATATTTCTAGTGCTTTGTAGGAATTATTTTCGTCTTTCTTTATCTAAAGCATTGGACTGGGTGGAGAATGGTGGCATGTCCCAGGGATAAAAATTCAAGTCCTTATGGTTTTATTATTAGTATTTGCATTACTAGAGTGTTTAAGATGTTCAGAAAGAAACAGTGTTCTAGCTCAGGTAGTCTTATACCAGAGTGGAAACAAGATTATTTAAAAGCAAATTTAAAGTCACTTTAAAAATAATCAGCTGGAAAGAAAGATGGGGGAGAAAACAAAAGGATACAATTTACATCACATTGTAGGCAAGATAAATGTGCATGAAAATGTCAGATTTTCAGAAGACTTCCACCTGCAGAATCCCACATTTGGTTTGCAACACAAAGAGATTAATATTCATGGGTCTTGAACACTTCTGACAATCTGTTTCCTTCAGTCAGGTATTTCCTCTTGTCCATTCTGATTACATCAGAGCAATCAGAGCAGGGAATTTTTCTGCCTGTGATCTGCGTCACTGTTTCTGACAAAGCAATGGTGATAACAGCATGATGTCAGCTTATTCCCTAAAGAAAATTCATGGTGAGCACAATAATTATAAAGCAAGAAGAGAAATAATATAAAGGGTTATTTGATCACTGACAATAATTGTGTCCTCCTCAATGGACTACACTACAAAAATAAGACAAAAATTCTCATATCTACATGGACAGTAATCTTGCATTTCTTCAAAGAACCGCTTGCTTTTTAATTAAGCAAGGAACCCAAAAGTGGACCAATGAATTACAGGCTCCCTCCAGAATTAAGGAGGCTTGTCTGAGTCTCCAAAAACATCTCACTTGACTATTGCCATGTATAATCCTGTACATTCCCTGTCTGTAACCTCCTATGTCTTTGTCACATTCCTGAGATCCAACCACACCTCTACATCCTCCTCAAAAGAACCACCTCTGCCTATCTGTTGCCATAACTCCTACAGCAGGAAGCAGGAGCACAAACCCAACAGACTTAGACAGGCTGTTTAAAATTGCTGATAGAAGGTGCGGGCATCAGAGGCTGACTTTGAGAGGCCTACTAGGCAGGCTGGCTTAGAAACTTACTGTTTCCAGAGAATGATAGAAAACCTTCAGTTTCAGTGAGTGTTTTTCCTACCCCAAATTTTTAGTAGAATAAGCCAATGTTTATTTTAGCTGCCCTTTCTTTCTGATGTGTGTTGAAAATAATTCCTTTCATTCTTGTGGCCTGGCTTTTAAAATATATTTTATCTTTTAGAGATTAATGTGAAAATAAATAATGTTGAATTTACATCCTTTTTTATTTTAGGCTCCTTGTTGCATCAACAGTTATCTACTCTAATTTGTAAATGCAAGTCATTCCAGACATGTAAACAGCAGATTGCGTTAACCGTAAATCAAGTCCCAAGATACAAAAGACTCATTCACAACAAGTATAAAAGTCATCTTGTAACTGTTTAGAGTTATGGTATGTGGGTCTGTGTGGGCCACAGGACTCTCAAGAAAGCAGAGTGGAAGTCTCCTGGTTCAAAAACTAACTATTAGTTTGTCATTTGGAAAATAATGAAGAGAATGTGACTGTTTTAAAATACCCAGACTGTTCACACCTTGTAAGCTGTTATTCAAAGGTACTGTCAAACATCAGCAGAATGTTTTTCCTTCTGTATCAAATTTTTGGCAAAAATTTTTTTCTTTGCCAAATGTATTTTTTGAGTATCCACCTTTGAACAGTATATGTGAATATTGTCTTTAATAAAGATGGGGGTTTTAGCTGATTAAATACATGTTCTGTTAAATAGATGTCAAAGATGACTAATGGGGACAGTATTCTTGGCAGCAAGAATCTATATATCATTAATAAGGTATTGGACTGAAGAATTTGGTACCTTAGATGTCAGTCGCTTAAGGGAAGAAGCATGGGATTCCTTTGGAGCACATTATTTATTAACTCCTGGATGATCACCTAGATACAGTAAAATGACGTGAGCATGACCAGATCTGTCTTCTGTAGCAACTTTAGGGGAGTCTTCTATGTGTTCAGATGGAAACTCTGGAACTGGATTTTAGTGAAGCAAAATTATTCTTTGTACCACTGCTGCTGCATTTGGGTATGGAATCAAAGGAAGTTTGTTCCATTCCAGGTGTGCTCAGCCTTTAACACTGACACATATTTTTCATTTTTGCAACCAGTTTTACTCATCAGCTGAGTCAGCATGGGTTTTTTGGTAGACATCTCTTTAGATTTCCAGGAGAGCATTCCAGCCCCTCGTTCCAGATGAAATCAACACTTAACTGAAAAGGATGTTGTGCAATTCAGTTTACTAAAGTTTGTAAGATGATTTAAAAGCCTCAAATGGAAGCTACAATCAAAGTACAAAGGTGCTTCTATTTACATCTAAATTTGTAAGGAATCATTTTAATGCTATTTAAGAACATGTATTATTTATTTTTTTAATCAGAGAATGCAGATGATAAAACTCACTGATCATAGCAAGAAAAGTGTAATTTCTATCCTCAGGGATGAGGAGGAAGCTTTGAAGTTGTTGTCACAATTATACAAAACACTCTTTAGTACCTCTGCAAAGTTGCACAAAGGATGAGGCTGAATATGCTTTCATACAGATAATGTTTCTTCTGATAGAAATGAGCACTTTGTAGATGGTGTCAATAAGATATAAATACAGCCTCTTGAGTCACACAAACATAGAGGAGAAAATTACAGATAACTGAGACCTCCAGGGAAAGGTCTACATACAATATTTTCACAGCATCTTTTCTCCAAAGAGACATTTTCTTTTGCTATTAAGAGCCGTGGGGGGCACACTGCAATTCTCTATCACTCCTACTTGGTTGGGATGAACAGGAATTCCCTTCAGCAGACCCACACACTTTGAGCTGCCCCCACCAGCTGAACTTTTCTTTTTATGGCTTTCGAATGCTCCTATCAGGTTAGAAGCAACAAGAAACAGATTCAAGTAGCGAGGGGCTCAGTGAAAGGCAAACACACACCACCAGCCTGCACAGCCCAAGGGTGACTCCAGCTGCCGTCTTTGCAAACCATATTTTGTAGCCCTGGCACTGGATCTGTGTAAGCAGGAAGAAAAAATTCCTCTGTGATAGCTAATGAGTCACTTGCATGGTTAAGTTATGGTTTTGGAAGAACAATGTCAAATGGACATGCCTGCAGAAGAGCTGCTTTCCCTGAGCATCCCACTCATTCCTTTGGCTCAGCAATTTAAACACACCATTTCTGGCCCAGTTTGGGTGGGATGGCACTTGCATATTTTTTGCTGGTCTCTTTGTCTGTTCTTCTCCACTCTGTTTTTATGATGAGTTAAAGAGGTGTTGTGGGTTAACCCCAGCTGGCAGCTCAGCCCAACACAGCCACTCGCTCACTCCCTGCAGTGGGATGGGGGAAAGAATCAGAAGGGTAAAAAAGACAAAGAAAAAACTCATGGGTTGAGATAAGGACAGTCTGATAGAGAAGGCAAAAGCTGCACACACAAGCAAAACAAAATGAGGAATTCATTCCCTACTTCCTATCAGCAGGCAGGTGTTCAGCCATCTCTAGGAGATAGGGCTTCATCACACATAATGGTTACTTGGGAAGACAAATGCCCTAACTCTGAACATCCCCCTTTCCTCCTTCTTTTCCCAGCCTTTTACTGCTGAGCATGATGTCATATGGCCTGGGATAACTGTTTGGTGAGTTGGGGTCAGCTGTCCCAGCTGTGTCCTCTCCCAGCTTCTTGCCCACCCCCAGCTTACTCACTGGTGGGACAGCCTGAGAAGTAGAAAAGGCCTTGACTCTGTAAACACAGCACCATAGGAGGTACTACAAAGAAAATTAACTCTATGCCAGCCAAAACCAGTACAAGTGGCAAGTGGAAGTAATTCACCAAATAGTTTTGGTGCACAGAACTAAGTTTGTCTGAACTGAAGCTGCAAGAAGGCAGAAGCCATGACCGCCAAGTGGGAAAGACAGGACAGAAGGTAGAAAGACTTCATTTCCAGCCATGTCATCAACCCCAGTCATGTCCTTACCTTTTTAAAAGATTTAATCATTACCCTCATTTGGCCTAGGCTTTCACCAGTCTCAGCTGCCCCAACCATAAGACATATATTACCAAAAAACCACTACAGGAACTCTGCAAGCATGTGTAAATACCTGTAAAGACACACCCATAAAAGATAACAGAACAAGTCCTGTTTATCTTGACCAGATAAATGTAAATTTGCAAGGCTTCTTTTAATTTTTCCCAAGTTTTTTTCTCTTTGTTTTTTAAAAACCTTTGAAAAGAATTGGGCTGCTCATATTTCAGTTCAACACTAGTATCTGCCTCCAGCAGCAGTCACAGAAATCACAGCCTAAACTTTCAAAAGTAGGTCAATGAAATAAGAAGCACAGGTTACTCTAACTTTTAATTCTACCTCTGTTTCTGAAGCACTTAAATACTCCTGAAGATCTCACGTGATTTTTTTTTCCTATCTTTCATTCACCTCCAAAGTATTGCATGGCATGGAGTCACACCAAAGGCCTCAGCCTTACATGGATACGGGAGCTGCACGTTGTCAAGCTTTTTAAATCTAGATATGACATAGAGATTTAACTATCCTTTTAGCATCAACTGGCACTGCACTTGGATCAATAGTAAAGTGGCTTATGGCAGCATTATGAAATTCTCCCTGAACTGCCCATGCTATACCTGGTCAGTGGGTAGACACAGCACCCACGTGGCAGTGTGCCCTTCTCTCCTTCTTTCCATCTCTACTGGCAAGCGAATTGTCTAAAACAGTGAAGGAGAAGCTAGTGTAAATTAATCCATTGTGGATTTTACTGGGAGCACAGTGGGTTGCACAGTGGGCTGGAATTGCAGGCACGGTGCAAGCTCTGTGCTGGGTAGGGCAGCAGGAAGGGGCATAGTTCCTCGCCCCTGTGCCTTGATCCAAAGTCTCTGACATGTGGTCCCACTGCATTCAGAAAATTTCTTCAAAAAAAACACTAAAACAAAGACCAAATGATCTGACAAATCAGTTTCATCTGAGAACTGTTCTAGACACTTATTTCCTCCATTAATGATTTTGAATCTTTTCTTTATCACGTGTTGCATTCCCTTTAACTTGCATCTATCAATGTTACTGAAATAACAAAGGTTTGCTGAATAGCCCAGCGGAGGAAAAGCCCCTTTCTACAGCTGCATCTTTTGAAACCTAAATTTAGAGGGGACTCCAGGACATAGTTTCAACTTTGGCCCTGAATTTTTTAAATTATTGTTATGGCTGTTTGGTTTTCACAGCAGAAAACAGGAAAGTCATAACCTAGTGGGAAGGTAATGGTTTCTCTTTCCTTAGAAAACATAAATATCCACTCTATAAATTTTATTTTATTTTTAAATGGAGACATCTTGCTCAGTATGTTAATAGGTCTGAGAGTTATCATTTGTGTTATGACATTGTGGCCACAACAAATGTGCAGTTTAATTGTAGCTCACATTTCCTATTTACAAAAAATTGTGATTGATTACTCTGAAGTGCAATGCATGGCAGTTCATTTAAGAAAAAAAAAATAAAATCAGGAAAAATATAAAGTGTGGAGGAAAAAAAGCAACAGAAATTGAATATGCGTATAGCTATTTTTCCAAACTCATTGCAAAATCATTCATATAATTTAAAAGCATTCAGAAATGAGGTCAGCTTCTGGCAGATCATGTGTTTCTGACTTTACTGAACCACTGTTCTGTGATCAGCTCCGTATGTGTCATCCTTCTGCTGTGTAATTTTATTTTCAAAGTCTAAAGATATCATTAAAGTGACATGTCTGCAGCCCAGTATAAAAGACCGAGCACTTTGCAGTTGAAAAAAAAAAAAAAAAATCACAAATTTGCTAACCATTGAAGATACACAGAACAGAATTGCTTTGTGATTACTGTTTAATCATCAGAAACATCTTGTTTATTCCTTGAGAGAATAAAGCTTCCAAGCATACAAGAAAAATATTATTGCAGACATACAGCTTCAGGTTTCCCTAAAGCTTACCAACAGCCCTTAAGTTTTGTACAGTTTTCTCTTTTCTTAATATCCTCCTCATTCAAACACCTTGCCTCCTCATTTCATAAGAGAAGGCAAGGTCTAGAACAGTGACTTTCATATCATTGTCTTAAAGCAATAGCAAGAAGCACTTAAGCTAAATATTTAGGCAAAAAAATCTTTCTGTGTGATAGAAACCCAATATATAATTGATGCAAAGCCAGCATTACTTGGATGTTTAAGGGAGCTGCATAGAAGAGGGAGGTAATGAAAATAACTTGGGTTTGCAGCCTAAATTTCCCTAAAATAAGTTTGTCAGCCCGTGGAGCCTTTCTTTTTCTCTTTGGTATGTTATGCCTTTCTGAGCATAAAGAGTAATCAGCCAGTACTCAAGCACTTTTAAAATAATAAGGGAGACTGGAAATATTTCTGAAAAGAAATAGCTTCTAAAATATTTTAAGCTATCAAAACTAATAAATTGTTGTCCAAAGTAACAGTAATAAAATGAACTTTTTTTAGAAATTTAGAATTCAGGTTATTCAAATACTATAATCTTATAAATTTTGAGTTCAGTTGAAGTACTCATCTTTGCAACTTACTGGAAAAAAAGTAAATTCTTATTCTTATAGGAGCAATGTAAAAAGTAAGAGATCTTTGACACTATCTTTGATACTATCTTCAAATAACCTTGTGGAATCAATCAATTCAAAATTAAGAGTTTCAGTCAAAATGTTGGCATCCAGTTCTAACTACTTGAGGGAACATGATCAATAAAGATGATCAAGCAATCAGCCAGGAGACAATTTCATCCTTGCCTATAATTTGAATAGGAAAAGCTTTTTGAGACTTTCATGTCTTTCATTACTATCTTAAGTCAGTTTAGAATATATTTACTTGGTTTGTAGGACTAAATACTGGAGAACTTAAAGATCACAGTATCATAATGAAACACATTTTGAAAACCGGAGGTTTCCTGTCACCTATAAAATGCACTTTACAAATTATCTGAATTTCACACTAGCAATTTCTTTATATGTCTTCCTTGCATAGGGACATACTACACAGGTCAAATCAACAACTGGTCATTCATCTGCAGCATTTTCTTTTTATAGCACTTGCAATGGAGTTCATACCACTTACACTGAAGATAAACTCTAGACTTTTTTTGTAGACCATACACAACATAAATCCTTTTGATCTGTCATGCATACTTTAAAAAACTAAACAAATGACTCAGTTTTTCAAGTAGCCACAGAAAATACAAATGAACTGCAATTTGTAAAACAAACTTCAGAAACACAAATGTTACAGGGTCAACACAGAACTAGCTTTTATCACAGGTGGCAGATTTCACCCCTTCCAACGTTATAGGAATTCCTTTCCTTTATACTTTTCCATGTTAGAGAAACAACTTTTAAAGTTTGGGAGAAACTGTCTTCATCTTCCAGTTTAGGGTCAGTTTTTGCAGGTGTATTGAGGGTTCTTAAATGCTGCAACAAACAGCTGCAAAACCTGCTGCCAAATCTGTGCCTCAGATCCCAATGGCCTAGCCATGTATGAGTTGTTTCATTGTGTGAGCTAGTATTCATAAGTATTTTACCTTTACCGGTGCTCATCATTACCAGCTCATGAAGTCATGACTCACCACAGTGTAATTCTTACCAAGGAATTATCCAGGAGCCTCTGTTTAAAACAATAATGCCAGATACGCTGAAATATCCCGTGCCCTCTCTGCTTCCATGGGCTACACAATAAACTTGAACAATTATGTCAGAAAATGTTTTATGTTTTGTCTTTAACTGCATTCAGAGGTAAGGTCATATATATATGACCTCTACAATTTTGCTAAATGTTCAAAGCAATGAGGGCAACTGCACTGCAGCTAGGTCTATTTCTTTTCATTTGCTACAGCAGTGGCCTAGTTTTGATTTAGAGAATTAATTCTCATGTATCTGAAGTCAGGTAAAGTAATCTCACTTTATATTAGGTGATCTCTGTAAGGACCAATAGCAAATATTTAAATTTATAAAATATAAAAAAATAATTTCTGTATTCATTTCAAGCTTGCTGAATAAC
>VZTL01005430.1:0-13136 GCA_013400535.1 Scopus umbretta
AAGGGAAGGGGAGGGAAGGGAAGACTCAGGATAGGATAATAGGATTTAGGATTGGATAGGTATATCATGGGATGGGATCAAGGGATAGAGATTTGGGATGGCATGGGATGGGATAGGATGGGACAGGATGATCCAAGAGGGCTTAGGAGAGGTGGATCATGGGATGGGACAGGTGGACCACAGGATGGGACAGGAGATCTTTGGGGGCCTAAGACTGAGGGAGTTTTGGCAACAGGGTAGGGGATCACAGCATTGCCCAGTTGGCCTGGATTCACTGTGCCTGGGACAAACAGGCAGAGGTCAGACCCTGGACACCAGTCCAGGAAATGCTGCAGCCTGATCCCAAAATGACAGCTAAAGTAATTTTAAAATCCCTTGGTCTGAAATTGCTGTGCCTCCATACAGAGACCAGGACTGCCCCATGCCTCAGTTTCCCTGGCTGGGAGGGCTCCAGCCTCACTTTCACGTCCATCATCACCAGCCAGCAAGGGAAACTGAGGCTCCAAGCCCAGGTGCTGGCCAAGGCATCGCCTGGGGACAAGGCACTGGAGTTCCCCTCCAGATGCCCATGCCTGTCAGCCAACCCACTGGCAAGTAACCTCGAAGCTGGGATCTGGCAGGTGCAGGAGCATCACACATCAAGCAGGGCCAGGCAGGGGATGCTGGCAGGGTGCCCAACTGGCGTGGTCCTCACTGCAGGTACTGGCAGGCCCATGGATGGGCTGGCAGGAGAGGAATGGGTATGTGGACGCTCCTGTGCATTACACACCACCAAGGACTCTGAAGGACATGGGCCTCCAGTGGGAGGAACTGCCCAAGGACAGGGTCTCCTCACTACAGTGCCTCCCCTCACCAAGATCTGCTGTCCCCAGGTAGATGCAGTGCTTGAGGGCAGCTCAGGGGCTCCATGGAGACAATACTTGGCTCCCCAAGGGCACCCTGAACTCAGCCCTCATCCATAGCTGTGCCTCCGCTCCCCAGGGCTGTATCAGGCAGCAGATGATGACTGGGGACATCCCCCTGCAGCAACATATGGAGAATCTGAGGCAGAGGAAGGCCCTGGCCCAAGGTCATAGAGCAGGAGGCATCCATGCCACCTGATACTGGGCACAGGGCTGCCTTCTTTCCATCCCCATGACCACAGTCCCCATCACAGCACCAACAGCTGAGCCTGCAATCCCACCCCAAAAATCACATGTCCAAGGTGGTGGCTCCTTCCCGAGCACTGCTACTCTCCCCCTGCTGCCCATCAAGCCAGGCACATCCCTGCTAATGGTGCAGCCTCTGCAGCATTGCTGGGTACCACAGCCCTGCCTTTTGCTGCAGGGATGCTTGCTGTGGGGGAGAGGCTAGGGATGGAGGGGATGCAGGCAGCAAGGAGGCAGGGGGCTGACAATCTGTGGCCCCAGCGAGGAGGGGCACAGGGATCACATAGGTGCCTGAGAGAGCCCAGCACTGTCCAGGTTACCCTCTTGCCACTGCAGTGGTCCCACCTCACTTCCCCCTCCCCCCCCACTCCACACCAGCCTGTTGCCGTCAGGCGTTGCCATCACCATAGAGGCTGGAAAGCATCCGAGGGATTGCTTCAAAACAGAAAGAGACCCTCTCCCTCTGCAACTCTGTGGGTGGGGAAGGGATGCGTGCCCCCCGCCCCCCCATCAGCAGTCAGCCCCAGCGCAGCCTGCAGCCACTGCAGCTGTGCTTACTCAGCCTCGGCCTCGATGCAGCATCTCCGCTGGGCTCGGGGAGGACATGCTCAAGGACAACGCGTCCCCAAAACCTGCGGCAGTGGGGCTGGGGGAAGGAAAAGCTCCCCAGCAGCAGGTCCCCTCCGCACCAATGCCTGCCTGGCCCACACCAAGCCCTGCTGGGTACAAAGGTCCAGCCTGGGCGAGCAGAGAGGTACTGGGGCAAAACTCCCTGGGAAGGAACGTCAGCGAGCACGGGAACGGTGGTACCTACCCCATCCCAGCACTCAGGCATGGTGAGGAACCGGATGGACGAGGATGCAAGGGCAGGGTGGGCTGAGCACAGAGTCCCAGTGTGGGGCACAGCAGTGCAGCAGGCTGGGGCGAAGCAGAGCTCTACACTGGCTCAGCCCCTCTCCTCGATTTATAGCAGAGCCCCAGCCCTGCGTTAAGCCCTCCCTCTCCCTTCCCCCTTGACGCAACGCACAGCCCGGCAGGTTTGGCCTGCAGGCAGCACTGCAATAGAGCCAGCACTCAGCCATTGGCTGATGCAGGAATTATTCATGCTCCAATTGGCCCCAAATACCCTTGTTTATGAAGAAAAAATGCCTGGCACCATGTGGTACCTGCTCTATCTTCTCTCCTTCAGCAGACCAAGACAGGCAGGGGTGCCTGGACAGGGTTGCACTCTTACCCCTTGCAACACACACAGCATCATCACAACAGAGCCCAGCAATGCTCATCCGCACCCATCACACACACACACGTGGCTCTGGCCCTACAAAAACATGCACAATCATGCTCAAGCCTGCAGCTGCCCAAAGCCCTGCAGCAACGCAAATGCACCAGGAATCATGCACACACCCATGAATGGACATAGGTACATGCTAAACACACAGGAGAAGGACGCAGCAGGCGTGCTCTGCATATGCATGTGACCATGCACATACATGCACAGGAACACGTACCAACACAGACACATGGGGGCCAGGCAAAACCACATCCCCCCACTTGTCTGTGCATGCAAACTTTGGAAAAATAAAAACAATGACCCACACTGAAGCATATCCACCCTGCAAAATGCTTGTGCATACCCCCACAGGGCTGGCCCCTGTGAATCTGCAATGGCACACGTTCCTGTGCATGCATAGACATGGTCACATGCATATACGGAGCATGCCTACTGCATCCTTCTCGTGTGTGCTTAGCCTGTATGCCATCACTCATGCCCATGGATGCACAACAACCTGCACACATGCAGAACCTTGTGTGCAGGTTAACTTACCAGCAGCACAGTCATTGCACCTGCTGCAGGGTGCTGGCATGCAGGGAATGTTGCAGGATTTAGCCCCAACCTGGATGTCTCCAATGGCAGCTAATAAGGCAGGAGGAAAGACAACCCAGCAGAGTCAAGAGGTTGGATCCCATCTCTGGGCTGATGCATGCTGTCTGCACATGCACATGCGTGTGTATTCCTGTGTGCACACGTGTGCAGGCAGATGGTTTCTGCCCTGATTCCAACAAGGCTTCATGAGAGCATGAGTCCGTCTACCTGCAGCTTGCACCCACAGATGGCCTCGTGCTGCCACGGCCCCAAAATCCCCCGGCAGGCTCTGGGTGCCATCCCCCTGCACCCTGCCTGGCCCTGCCCAGCCCAGCACCACTGCCTGGCTCAGCACAACCACAACTCTAGCATGAAACTGGGCAATCATGGATGGAGAAAGAATCCTGCAGTCCCTCCAGCACCTGCCCAAAGGGGCTGGCAAGCCATATGCTAGTGCCAAACCAGGGCAGCATCCAGCAGGGACCCTACAGCCTCCATGCCCACCACAGGGATGCTTCATGCCAGCTGGAGCCTGCCATCACCTCTGCATCATCCACGTCTGGCAGCTCGCCATGGCTTTGCTTCCACGATGCCCTGGCATGTACCGCAGCTATGGGCAGAGGGGGTCCAGCTGCCATCACCAGCACATACACAGGCTTCCCTGCATGGCAAAGCCCTGTGTCTTGCCTTGGCTTCACCCAGTAGGCTTGTTCCTGTGGAGTCTCTGATGTCTAATAACAGGGCTGAGCCACTTTTCCCTGGGGAAAGCCCTTTCCCCGACCTGGACAAATGATCACCCAGAGCTGATGGGGAGCCACTGAAAGCAGTGTTCTGCAAACAAGTCAGGGCTGGGCAGCCACGGGGCCTGGACGTGGGAGAAAGGAAGGACAGATAGACAGGCTGCAGGATGGCATCCTCCTTGCCTCCACCAAAGAGGCTTTCCTCTGTGCTGCTTTGTCCTGCAGGGAGCTCAGACACAAGCCCTGGAGACATGCATCTCTGCTAACAAAGGACTGCATGTGAGTCCAGCTCCCAGGTGGTTCCTGACACAGGTGCAAAGCCATTCACGGGTCCCGGTGCCATTTTTGCTTTCCTCAGCCCTGCTGCCTGTGGAGCCAAAGAGCATGAGCAGCCACAGCCTCCAGGAAAAAGCACAAGATGCAGAGGGGCATGAGCAGGCAAAAAAAGACAGAAGGTGGCAAATAGAGGGGAGAAGGGGTGGGAAAGCTAAGGTGAAGTAAGGCATGAATACAAAAGGGCAGCAGGGAGATGGGAGGGCTGAGCAAGGCTGACTCTGCTTGAACGGCATTGCCCCAATGGCATTGGCTACTAGCCCATCTGCCTGGCATGGCCCAAACCTCCAGCAGGGTCAGGGCAGAGGCACCTGCCCCCCTGCACTCCTGCACCTTGGCTTATGCCTGGCTGGTGTGGAGGCAGTGGGGAAGGCCCACTCCTGCCCCAGCCAGGCCAGAGCATCTTGGCAAGGGAGCAGTGACTGGCTCTAGGGAGGAGCAGAGGGACAGTGAAGAGATAAGCTGTGGGCTGGATATGCCAAGGAGGTGAGCTTAGAAAATGGCATATGATCTCCCCAGGGAAGGGCATGCAGCCCCCAGCCTTTGCAAGGAACCAGCCTGAGAAGTGCTGGGGTAGGGGAAAGGAGAGGGTTGCCTCAGGAGTGCCTGGGAAGCTCATCCTGTCCCCACACTGAGGCTCTTGGAGGGGAACCAAGAGGGCACAGGGCCTGGCTGTCTTGCAAAAAGCCACCTTGATCCTTGCCCAGTTCATTTTTTTTTAGGTACCGAGGGCATGCAGGCGCACCGCTGTGGAATTTGCCATCTGGACCCACTCCACCCAGGCACAACCGGGGACACAGTTCAGCATCACCATGGGCCAATATCTGAAATACTGGCATGCAAAGATTTTCCTGGGAAAGACATTGCTCTTTAATGTCTCCTGCATGCCAACAAAGCCCTGCCCCAGCACAGCTGAGCAAGAGCCGTATTGGTGCCTGTGGTGCTACCAGGAGCTCCGGGCAGCCTGGTACTGCCACTTCCCTCTCCCCGCCTTGCCTCTTTCTCTCTCCTTGTGCTCACTTTGGTGACACCAGGAGATTTGGGTTTCCCTCCAGTGGTCAACAGGGACCCTAAGCAAGCAGAGCAAGGAGCAGCCCAGACCCACACACCCTGCTGCTCCCAGCCGCAGCATCTCACCAGCTTTGGAGCTGCTGGGAAGGGTGGCATTTCTTTTCCACCACTGCCATTTTTGAATAATTTTGTAGCCTCCAAGAGCACCGCCAGAAATCTCCTACGCTGTGAACCACAGCAGCCACCACCCAGCATGCTGATGAAAGTCCTTGTCCTCTGCCCAGCTGCACCCTGTCCCTTGCATGGGTGATGGAGACCAAGTGGGCCAACCCCAAAAGCCAGGGTACTGCTTTGGGTCTGCTAAAACAGGGACCCAGGCTCCCCTGCCCCTCTCCCAGGATGAATGAAATACAGACTTATTTTATTCTTGCAGGTGCTGCTGTTTCAGTGCTGGACCTCAGCTGGCACCACCCAAGCCCGCCCTTCTAGCAGTCTCAGTCACTGGCAAAGCAGCAACATACAACCTGAAGTCAGTCACTGGTGTTGCCTGAGAGGGGGGATTCTTTGGTACAGGGACAGGCAGTGAGCTGGGGTCTGGCAGCCCCACCACCCTCCCTTCCCATATACTGGCACCCTGGTCTTTGTAGGGGGAGCCTGGTGTGGGATGAGTGTGGGCAGAGGTGTGAGAGTAATGAAGACCAACATGGGAGCCAGGCACGAGCTGAGCCCCTGTGAGCCCTGAGGCCCCATCATGGCGCTCCTCTGAAGAGGCAAAACGGAGGTACAAAGTGGGCAGGTGCCAGCCAGAGGAGCAGAGTGGCCCTGCTCTCAGAGAGAGGTGGGTGGTATGGTGAGGCAATGCCCCAGCCCTCCAAAAAGAAGAGGCTTTCAAACATCCTTATGTAAGCAGGGAACTTGCATCACCAGGGAAACCATTGCCATGGCAATGGTAGAGGGACTGGAAAAGCAGCTCGGCCCTCCTGAGAAGAAATTGCCTGTTTTAAAGAGGATTTGTCCCCAGCCAGTCACCAAGTGCCTGCCAGCAACATCCAAGTGCCAGCACAGAGCATGCCTGGCAGCAACCCCCTGTCCCCTCCTGCCAGGGACCATGATGGACGTGCAGCCCCATGCACAGACACTGACCAGCATTGCGTCCCCGTGGAAAGAGGGGACAGCAGCACCCCTGGGTCCACTCAGCAGCCACGCAGGCTGCTGTCCCACACAGGACTCAGGGGTGGGGGGCACCCCCTTGTAGCTGGTCCTACCTTCCAGTCCGTGTCCACAGCAGAGAGGAAGACATCTGAGTTCTCCTGGGTAGAGAAGGAGCCGTTAGGGACAGAGACATCCCCCTGCTGCCCCTTATTCCTGCTGCACCCTCCTCCCACCCAACTCACAAAGCCCCCTGACACCACAAGCACCCGGGGAAGCGCTGACTGCAGGGGAACACAATGCCCACATGTGTGCACACATACATGCACATCTACAATACCCACACACACATGCATGCACTACCTGCACCTGTGCACACACGTGTGTATTAGCATGTATGTGCAACATCTTCACACACATACATCATCACACCAAACCAGAACCCATGTTCACCCATGCATCTGTATCGACACCAGCACACATCTGCACACACACACACACGTGTGCACTGAAGACCAACACATGTGCACACACATGCATCCAATACCAGCACACACACACGCTCAAATTCCCACTTAAGCACCCACATCCTGGCATCCCACGTGCAGGAGCTGGAGCCACTGCAGTCACTGGACTCACCAGCTCAGTGTCCTGGCCCCGCAGCAGTGGCTTCTCCTCGGTGAAGCGCAGCTCATGCAGCCCTGCCATGGTCATCTCCTGCAGCAGCAGCCCTGCCCAGGGCAAGGGAGATGTCAGCACCCATGGGGACCTGCTTCGGTCCCCTTTGTCCCAGTCCCCCAGAGGCTCTGAAGTCTCCCTGCCCATGGATGACAGGACCCAAATCAGCTTCACTCCACCCACCTACCATGGGGAGTTGGTGCTTTGGCTTGTCTGGGGGCCACAGTGAGCCCTGTTGGGAGCTGGAAGCAGGCAAGGGACAGGCAGTGCCTAGAGGAGCTCAGAGATCTAGTTCTCCCAGTTAAGGACAGTCCTGTCTTCAGGGCATGGCCTTTGCAAACTGGGAGACCAACCTGGTCTGTCTATGCTGGTCACCCCTATAAGCCCTCAACCCAGGGCAAGAACATCCCAATTCCCATCCCAGCTTCCAGCATCAGTCAGAGAGAGAAAGACTGATGTTTTGGCTGGTTTTAGGCTGCAGACAGATATGGGTGGGACAGAGAAAGATCTTCGTGCACAGCTGGAATGAGGGGTGATGTTTTTCAGCCATGCTGGGAGGCAGAGGGATGCTCCGAGCAGCAAGGGAGCAGAGAGACAGCCTAAAGTTTGTATTGCAATGATGGGAGAAAACCAAATGTGAAGCCTTTACTCCCAGACTCCTCTTGCCTGCAAAGCAGGTGCTGTCCAGCCAGCATGCTTATGTCCCTGTGTATAGATGGTGTGGGTAACTGGCAGGTCTCAGTGCAAGGGGATTATCTGCGCTCAGGCAGGATCTGGACCTCAGGCGTTCACCTTCACAGCCTCCGTTTCTACCCCTTCCCCAAGGCCAAGCCTTCGGACGAGTTGTGGCTGCTCCAAACCGGACAGCATGGGTGCCACACCCCCTCCACTGTCTAGTCACCCTTTGCAGTCTCCCCAGGGATACTGGGGATGATATGGGGCCATGCTAGCACTGCACTAGACACAGACCCCACTCCATCTGCAGCCTCGGCCAAGCCTGCTCCACACTTTGTCCACCTTCAAACCTGGTTCACCCAAGATTGGTAATGTGGAAAGGCCAGGCAATGCCATGAGCATTGCAAGGCCACAAGGAATACAGGAGCTGGTCATAAACTCCCCTCCAAAGCTAGCTTTTGCTCATCCTTCTGGGTTTTCCATTCAAAAACCAAGCAGGCTGTGCCACCTGGCTGTTTTCTGCAGGCGCCACACTTTGCTTTGCTCCTTGGGAGCCATCCAACAAGCCAGAACTGTTTGGAGGGAGAAACACCATTGTGAAGCCCCCCCGCGAGTCCCAGGGCACCCAGTACTGGAGGTCTCCACGTCACCCCCTGCATGGAAAGTCCCCTGTGCTGGGGGCCATGCAAAACCCCAGTGGGGAGAGGTGCTGACAGCCCCATGGAGAGGCACACATCTGGGGCATGCTGGTCCATGCTTGCTGCTGCTGGGGAAATGGCTTTGCGCAAGGGGACAGCCCTCACCTGCAGCTCACCAGTACAGCCAAGACAATGCAACCCACAGAGCCACCAACCAAGCAACCCCATGATCCCCTGAGGCACAATCCCAGGGCTAAAAAATGGGAGGAAAATCAGCCTCACTGGTAGCTGGGTCTGTAAGAGAGCAGGACCATCCCACACTGACCGTGCCAACCCACCATGTGGCTGCAGCCCCAGGGCAGCTGTGAACAGCACTTAGCATATGGTGAATGCCTTTATTAATTAAAGCCTCCAGCTAATATGGGAGGGAGGGTGGCTGAGCAATGAGGAAAGGCCCCGTGACCTTGCTTGCGTGGTGGGAGGAAAGCTGACTCACAAGGGACATAGCAGAGCCCTGCACCAACCAGCATCCTCAGCATGGGATGGACAGTCACCTAAAGTGGTGCTGAGTGCGGGAATGGAGGAGGGATCAGTATGTCAGGGAGTCCCATGGGTGCAACTGCCTGTGAGCAGAATCACAGCCATGCTGCCAGCTTCCCATCGGTGCTCTGCTTCCCATACCACCCCACAGGCACCCACCTCCCTGCTCCTGTCAGTGCAGCAGTCACCCAGCCCAGCTGGGCCACCATCACTGCAGATGGCTGGTAAGGAAGCCATGGCTCCAGGTCTTATAGCCAAAACCACTTGGCTCCCATCGCACACCAGGGCAATGTGGCTGGGAGTGAGCACTTTTCTCTCCAGCTTGCCCCAATGCTCCCCAACAGCACCCATCCCCAGGGTGCCACCCCAAGCGTACCCATCTCTGCTCCCACTCTGCCTTCCCAGTGTGGTGCAACCATTTCTAGGCACAGCTAGGACATGCCTCCTCCCTAATCCCAAATCAGTCTCAAAGCCAGTGCAACATTAGTGCTCTGTTTGGGACTAGTGCTCTACCCCAGCAAGGCCCTAGCACTTCATATAGAGACAGGGATGGAAACAGCCATGTTGGCTTACCTTCCCCAGGGATCTGCAGCCTAGTGTTGGCTTATTGGAGGAGAACCAGCTCGTGGCAAGGACACACACTATTATTATCATCATCATGATCATCATGATCATCATGACGAGGCTGTGGGAAGGATTTAACACTGGGCAGTGTGTCTGGTCAGAAGGCAGGGTTCCCTTGGACTATGCACCAGCCTCATGGGAGTCTCCCCGTTGACCGCCTGTGTCCTGCCCTGGCGTGGACATGGTACCCACAGGATGTCAGCACAGATTCTCCGGGCTGACTGAGCTGTACACAACAGACAGGGAGGCAAATCCGGAGAAGCAAGGGCTGGCTTTGCCAGGTGGTGAAGCCAAGGCGACCTCCAACAAGGTTGGGGTGAGCAAGGAAGGGAACCTACCTGCAGCCCAGTCCGAGACATGGAAGCATGCCCACAGCATCACCCCCCTGAGCAGGACTGCTGAAGAGCCGCGATGGGGTGAAGGACAACTCCAATGCAACACAGCCTGGGCCACCTCCTGCCCCACCAGTGCAGGATAAACACCCACAGCTTCCTCTGCCCCATGGCGGGGACACAGTTCTGCACCCCAGCAGCCCTCACAAAGCAGCCTAACAGTGTAGTCCACCTGGGGAGAACAGGAGCAGGCAGTCCACAGCGGGAAACCCACGAGGCCAGGAAATCTGGTGCTACCAATGCAGGGGCTGAGCATCCTGGGCTCAGGGGGTGACGGCATCAATGGGGGTCTCTGCGGGGACACAGGCTGTGGGTGTGCAGTGGCTGTTGCTAACAGCAGCATCCTCCCCAGGTCCATCCTCGGGGCACCCAGGCAGCGGGAAGACTCCCAGGGGAGGCTAGTGGAGGAGCAGGCACTGCAGGGATGCTCCAGCAGTTCCACAGGCCCCCCCCCCCCCCGCCCGACCCCAGCTGTCTGTCTGGTGGATGCCTGTACCAGGAGGCTGCCGACTCAGTCCCCCACCACAGCGCCACAAGGCTGGGCTTTGCCCGCTGCAGCCGTGGCACCTCCATAGGCATCACTTCCCGTAACCCAAAAAACATCGTTCCCCCCCCAGAAGCCCATACCTGGGGGAGAAGAAGCAGGCGGTGGGGNNGAGGGGGGCGGGGGGGGGGGGGCGGGGGGGAGGCGGCAGCCCCATATCCTAGGCAGGGACTGAAGGCTTTTCCTCCGCCCGGCCGCCGACCCCATCCCCCCAGCGGCCGGCNCCGGTGCGAGGCGCGCGGGGCGGCGCAGGGGCGAGGCTGGGCACGGTCCCCGCCGGACCGGTTCCTCCCCTCGCCGGGGCCGGAGGGGAGGGGACGGGGCCGGGAACGGGGCCGGCACCGGGGGGCGCCATGAGGACAACGGGCCCGGGCCGGGGCTAGGGGAGGAGGGGATTAAACGGGAGGTGCAGCGTTGCCGGGGGGTTACACGGAGATGGAGCGCTGCCGGCGATTTACATGCGAGATGGAGCCATGAAGACCAAAGGGCCTGGGAGTATCCAGGAACAAGAATAAGGATGACAAGGGACCTGGGGGTCCTCTGGAGCACGGGGGCGCAGGTTCCCCTCAGCATAGGATGGTCATGGTCAAGGGGCCCAGGTGGTCCCAGGATAAGGGTGAGCCATGCAATGAAGGTCCCCACAGCAGGGTCATAATAGTCTGGGGGTGCCAGGGAGTGAGGATGGTAATAGCTATGGTGTCTGAAGGATCACCCAGGAGTGGAGGCTATGGCTGTGGTGGTGATGACCCCCCTCATATTGATGCTGGGGGTGTAGGGTAGCAGCTGTTTAGGGTAGGGCAGGAGGTTGTGGGGTGGCTGTTTGGGTCAGGCAAAAGCAGGGGCTGTGAACACTGCTGTGGTGATGGGAGGAGGGGTTGGAGAGGGCCAGTCCCACAGCGGGGAAGATGCAGGACCATCATCTTCTGCATGAAGCATGAATGCTGGTGGTGCCTCCCTCTGCCCTGACTGTGATCCTGCATCGTCAGGGGCCGCATCGTGAGTGGCCACCAGTTCTGCAGGGCAACCAAGCTGTGGATGTTTGCCTACCACTCTCGTAAAGGTGCCCAGGTTTCTAAAGGAGCCAGGGGCTCCCAAAGTGGCAGGATATGAAGCAAGGCTATGTCCTGAATTGGGACAGTTGGTCCAGCAAGGACAGAGGGCCCCAGCCTCCCCCTAGAGAAAGAGCTGATTCCCATTTGCCTCCAAGCTGGGCAAGCCTCTCCTGCCACTGTTCCTTCCTCTGTACTTCTTTAGTAATGCTTTAATTCATTTTCTCCACAGTTAGGGATGTAACAGCCTCCAGACCCAAGCTGCCTGAGGCAACTGCACAGGACATGTAATTCAAAACCCAGAACTGGCCCTTACTAAAATATCCCCATGGGGAAACTGCTGAGGTGATCCTCCCCTTCATGGGCTTGGTTCCCCATTGAACCCAGCCCCACATGATGCTCACCTGGGAGGACTGAGGCTGCTCTCCAGGGGCAGGGCTGTGGGCTGGCCAGGTGTCCAGGCTATCACTTGCTCCTCTTTCCTGCTGGATATTTCTGCCAGGAGAGTCCAGGCAAAATGTTTCATATCTCCATTGCAAAGACAGTGTGCATGAGTCAGGGCCTGATGCTGCTTCATCCTGTGTTTCAGTGCTATTTACTTGTCAGTGTGGGAAAGCCAAGGTAGGATGCGTAGGAGGCTCACGTTCTCTTATGCCAAGAGGGGTTCATGCAAGATGCTGCAAGAAGGTCGGGATTTGGGTGCTGGGATCTCGGAGACAACCTCTGCCCTGGAGGTCCTGGGGACCAGCTGGCAGCAGACTTAGGCTGGCCCTGGAAAGGGATTTCCTGGCCAACTCTGTAACAACCAGCCATGGGCCTTGGGAGCAGTGCCAGCATCTCCAGGGGGTTGAACCAGGGTCTTGTTAGCACCACCCTCATCCAGAGATCCATGTTTGCCCCAACCCTAAATTCCCAGTGCCCACAGGCTGCTCTCAGCACCTGGGTTGAACCAGGCATTCCAGACCTCAACATCATCCGCCCCTCAAGCCAGCTGTGGTGGCCAACGTACCCCTGTGCTTCATGGCACGTTTCACTGGTGGGCCATGGGGTGCCTCGAGAGCGGCCACAGGCAACTCATTCTAAAAACACCTGCTAAGGAGCTGGAGGAACGTCTGCTGATACACACATTCATCTCTATCCCTGGTACGTCTGTTTTAACAGCTTATCCCAGGCTTTTTGGATGGCAACCAGTTTTCAGCTGATTTCAGCCTCTCCCGCTGAGTCACGAGGAGCTCTGCATCCAGGCTGTGTACACCTTCTCACCTCAAAGGGAGAAAACACCCAGGATTTCAGGGAGCACAGGGACCCTTTAATCCCTCAACTAGGAGCCAGCCCAGCACCCAGCACTTCAATGGGGTCAGATCTTCCTTGTCTTCAGGGCTGCCTTTCACCCTGTTTTTCGGGTCCAGCAGCCAAGGGGTTTCTCCTGAACAGATCAGGGATGAGATAGGGTAGGATTCAGGTCTTTGTGACATTGTGCAAATTTAAACCTCCTCCTCTCCCAATTGCCAGTGATTTCTATGGGAATGAATGATTTTCACACTGGGGATTTATCTTCTCCACATAAGTCCAACTTTATCAAATAACAGCTTTTAGATGACTACCTTGCCAAAGGAGCAGGGCCACATGGCTGAAATAATTGCACAATTTATTAGTCTTGGGAAGACCACAAGCTCTCTGTGCTCTAAGCTGGAGTGACTAGGATACCACCCCATGTGGGGGTTCAGAAATTGCCTGCATGCAGAGCCATC
>VZTL01005430.1:14224-47469 GCA_013400535.1 Scopus umbretta
CTGGACCCAGGCAGGGGCAGCCAGTCTCACAAGCCTTATCCACAGGCAGTCTTACAGCAGCTGCACTTTCAGTGTGGTGTGGCAGAGAGCGGGGTAGGTGGGTGGGGATGCTGCTGGGGCTCCAGAGCAAAACTCCAGCAAAAGCTCAGCTCCCAGCAGGGGCCCCCTTCCTCTGCAAGAGTCACCTCTCTTGAACAAGACTAGCTTGAGAGCAAAGGGCTGCCCTTCTAGCCAGGATCCCTGGCATTGGAGCTGTTTCAGCAGTCATGCCTGCAAGTGGAGAGGCAGATGGGCCAGAACTGTTGAACCCAGCGATGCTGCTGCTGGCAGAGGGGAAGTGGCAGGACAAGAGGCTGGCCCTGGGACCTTTCATTTCCCCTGTCTCTGGAACACACCTGGAGACATTTAATGAAAAAGAGAGTAAAGGCCATAAAACTCTAACAAAAATGCTCCAGCTCCTGTTCCTACCCAAAGCTCCTGTTGCAAGGACCACAGTGCCTTCTTGACCTGGCAGAAGCAAGCTGGGACCCCCCACCCCACTGCAGGTACCTCCACACCCCTTGGCAATCCTTCTCACAGTGGCACCCAGTGCTGGTGGCGTCGCGAGGATCTGTCCGGTGGAAGACATCTAGTGATGGACGAAGCATGGAGCTGCCACTGGCAGAGAGTGACTGTAGAGATGACCAGCGAGGGAAGCAGAGGTCTGAATCCAAGCTCGGAGGCAGGGCAGGGTTTGATACATGGGTGACAGCTCCAGGGTGCATCCTGTGCCACACACTGGGCTAATTTGGGGGCAGGAGGAGAAACAGCCTGGGGCAGATGTGCTGGCTGCCCGTGTTGGCTGGGCAGGGGATCAGCATGGTCGATGCCCCTGTATTGAAGGGTTTCAATGGGATTAGGTACAACCCCAAGGCACATGCAGTCCAGTGATGATGCACAGAGGAGTCAGAGCTAAATTTAGCCTTGGTTGTGTGTGAGTGTGATGTTCTTACTGCTGCCCTTAAATAAAGACATTGTTTAGAGCATGTGGCTGCTGGCCCTGCCTTGCTCAGCCCTGGACCTTTGATGGGCTGTTTCAGTCAAGCTGTTCAAAAAGGGGAGAAACAAGGAGAATTAGCAGTTGGTGAGACATATCCCAAGAACCTATTTCCAAAAATGCCCAGGAGCCATCTCTCAGAAAACAGCAGTGCACATCACCAGTGTGAGAGTGTGACCTTGGTGGCTGTGGGGATGTGCTTGTGCTGAGGCAGAAGTGTCTGCCAGGCAGAGCTGCTCTATGAGCATGGGACCATTGTGGTAGCAAGGGGGCTACCAGGTTGGCTTGGGTTTGAAGCAGTGGTGCTGGAGCACCGGCTGTTGGTGATAGGCCCTGTGTTGCATCCCATTGTCTGCCCACCAAAGGGCAGGCATGATATGCCCCAGCCTTGTAACCGCAGGGCAACAAAAGGCCCACAGCTTGCTGGCTCCAAAATAATCAGGGCCAGAATGACAGCAGGGCAATCGGACCTTGGACACCTCAAAAGAGACCCCTCAAACCCTGCCCAGAGTCCCCAGATTGGTCCCAGGATACGTTGGTCCCCCCAGAACCGCTGGGCTTCATGCAGAACAAGGGGACGCTGTGATGTGGCACTGCCCATGCATGAGCTCACAGCTTGGGCTGCAGGAAACAACAGGCAGAAGCTAGCCATGCCACTCTCCAGCTTAACACCACCCATTTCACTGAAGCTGCCTCGGAAGATGCAATCCTGCAGGGAACTCAACATCCTCTCCCTGCAACTCATCCCGCAAGTCCAGGATGGGGAGCATTGCCTCTGTGACTTGGCACGGGGCAGAGATGGACTGCTCCACCACTGCAGCACAAAGCATGTGCTGGGACTGGCAAGCTGCNAAGAAAAATTCCCATGGCCCAGCAGCACTCTTAGGCCAGGAACAAGACAGCCCCAGGAACAAGGCAGCCCCAAGGACTTTGTCATCAGCTGTTTCCAGAGCTGCTTCTGCATGGGCACCTCCGCCTGGAATTGAAGGTCTGGGTCCATCAGCTGCATTGCTCGGCCAAGCATGGCAGAGTGAAGTTGATTTACAGAGGGAGGTATGTGGCCCTGGAACTCAGTGTGCCCACAGCATGCATACAGCACCGTGCTGCCTTGAATTCCTTTCTCCTTGTGATGAAGCTGCTTGACTCGGCTTAGGCATTGCTCTTGTGGGTCTGGGTTGCTGGAGGGAGATATCCCCACTCCTAAGTGAGCAGAAGCTGGAGAGGCAGGCTCTCCTTCTCTTCCTTCACCTCCACCCACACCAGCCCATCGGCCGATGCCACCAGGCATCACTCCAGTGCCTTCGATCGCTGCTCCAGAGTCAGGCAGAGAAGGAAGGGGTCCCTCAGGAGCCAGTGTTCACTCGCGCTCCTGCCTCCTTTCAGAGGGGACAGAACATGGCTTTCCAGAGCAGGGGGGATCAGATGCATCTGGCAGGAAGTGTGGATACAAACATC
This sequence comes from Scopus umbretta, assembly GCA_013400535.1. Taxonomy (NCBI): domain Eukaryota; kingdom Metazoa; phylum Chordata; class Aves; order Pelecaniformes; family Scopidae; genus Scopus; species Scopus umbretta. The sequence continues at coordinate 16,716 of VZTL01005430.1, forward strand.
TCCTTGACTGCCCTGGGAATGGCTTGTCCCAGGAGGGGCAGAGAGGAGGCTGAAGGTACGGCTACTGAGGGGATCTCTGCTGCTCTGTGCTCTGGGGAGCCCACTGTGGCCAGGGAGGAGCTGAGTGTCCAAGAATATCCATCTCAAAGTCTCACACCAGCTTCAGGGGCATCAGAACCTTGATCAAAATACATGGAAACCACAGAAGGGTTGACCCATCTCCCTTGGGTTTTACAGGCACCAAAGTGGGTACAACCTCCACTCCCACTGCAGTGTAACACCCCTCGGAGCTGCATCAGGGACAAACAGAGAAAGGCACTCAAAGCAAAGGTACAAAATGAAGGATGCTTAATGTGGCATCAAGATGTCTCAACACCAGCAAACATGTTGCTTTGGTCAAGAGGTGCCTCAAAACACGTAGAGAGGCACCGGGAGAGACAGACAGCTGTGGGAACAGGCCTGGTGCATGAAGAGTTCTCCCGCCACCTGGAGACACCACTTCTGGAGGTGCTATTTCCCAGGTGCTCACCTGCAGAGCCCACCTGCAGCCCCTCGGTGATTTGCTGGGCTGCCAAGATCTTTGGGCCCACAGGCCAACCTCCTGACCACCTCTCTTGAGCAGCCTCCTCCATCCCTCCTTGCCTCTTCCCAGCACATGAGCAGGCAGCAGTAGTGTCTGGCCCCACCATGCCACTTCTGCAGCAGCCCCTTTTCAGGGCCAAGCGAGGCTTTAAATAAATGCCCATCAGCAGAGCAGAGCTGAATTGTTCAAAGTGACTGCATGTGTGCAGATGGGTTTAGCAAGTTGAAAGGCACAAGACAGAGCAGAGACAGCAGGGTCTCTCTCCTCAGAGGCCAGAGACTGGCACATTCTCAAAGGCAACATTAATCAGAATTTTCAATTACACAGCACCCATCACATTGGAGTAAAGTTGCCCACTCTTGCCTTCCCAAGGAGAGCAGGATAATGCCATTTCTGAGGGCTGGCTTCTCTGGCTGCAAGCTGCCACAATGTTTTAAGGGGAGGGTGATTGATTGGGAAGACTCAATTGTTCTGAGTTTCCACAGCTCCCCAGTTGCCATCAGCTGCGTTTGGGGATACAGGGACCAGGCGTGCATGGTCTGCACCTCTCCACTGGCTGGTTGTGTGCAGCTCAGCCAGGAGGTGGGAAGGGGGTCCCTCTCCTGCCTGGGTACCAGGCAGCCTTATGAGCACATACCAAGGTCACCTCATGGTAAGACCAGGACGTACCAGCAGCTGAGGGCACTTGGGTCTTGAAATGCAGACCACTTTCCCAGGGGCACAGAGGCCCTGGGGCTGGCAGGGCAGATTTCTTAAAGCAGATTATATTTGGCTTGTAACATTGGAAAGATAAGAAGCAAGCTCAGGCGAGCCTGGCAACCCTCCTGCTGAGACAGCAAGATCTGGGTTCTCTCCTGTGTGCTCAAACTGCAGAGCCCTGGTAGGATGGGCACCCACCACCTCTCCCCAGAAGGTGGCAGATGCCCATTGCCTGCACTGGACTCATCAGCAGGCTGCCCATGAAAATAAGGTGCTGTAGCTCAAACCTAAACCTGGCCTGATACAGAAGTCCCCAGGGCGGGGGCTCTCAGGGAGTCTTGCAGATGGCTGCAGCAGCCCTGGGTGGCTTTGGTGCTCCTTTGTTTGTGCAGGCAAAGATTGATCCAGGCCAGCCAAGCTGTGTCCATTTGTGCTGCCCAAACTCCCAAGACCTTGCCAGGATATCTGAAATGGGTCCAGGCTGGGGCCTTGGCCCAGGCTCCTGGGTGTGTTGCAGAGCCAAAGAGTGATTGTCACACAGGAAGGACAGCAAAGCCTTGGGCAAAACCACGCAGGGAGTGAATTTCCTGTGCTTGGGTGGGGGAGGCTGGCAGGAGTGGAGCCAGCTCTGCCCCAAGTGCTTGGGGCTCCCTAGGGTCACAGTCAGGAAAAGAGAGGAGCCTGGATCACAGGGAACATCTGGGGTTTTCAAGGCATCACCTTCCCTGCTGGGGAGCCTGGGTCAGGAGAGGTATGCAGCACAGCACACATAGGAAGGGCTCCAGCACAGCCAGTCCTTGTCCAGGCAGGAGAAGGCATCTGGAGGGGCCTGAGCACTCAGCTGCAGCTCTTCCTCCTTGCTCATCCCTTCGCCTTCACAGAAGGAGCCAAATACCCAGCTCCCCTTGCCTGCGCCCCACCAGCTCTGCCCCTGATCTTCTCCTTGGCCCGCAGCTGATCGATACCTCTAGCTCTAGGGGGATCCATCAATCCTAATGATTTCATCTCGCTTCTCACTAATGCACTCTCTCGTTGCGCTTCATTTAAGCCACGGACCTGGCAGATGCTGGGGATAGAGGCAGAGGGCTGGCCAAAGTCACTATCACACTCTCTCCACCACAGAGACATGTCTTCAGCCCATCTTCCCATAGCTCCTTGCAAAGGCACATTCAGTATGTTTGAGTGCCTTCGCCAGGATTTTGGAGCTTTTAACCCACCAATGTGTCCTCTAGATCCCTCATTGCCTCTTCACTCAGCAACTGCTCCTCTCTGGAAAGCCTCCATCAAACTCCCTGTGCCTGTCTGCAGATGGGGGGACTCAACAACACCCTGACCCACCAATGATGGGAAGCAGGAGCCACATTTCTAGAGCCCTTTTCTCAAGGCAACTGACTTTTAGCCAGGATGAAAATGCAGGCACTTAGGTAACAGTGGGGAGTTCAACATGCACCCACCACGACTGACCCAGCTTCCCCGACAGAGCTCCAGAAGGAACATGCTGCCACCCAGGTGTCAGGTTGCAGGGTGTGCCCTACTCTTACAGCAGTACTGGACAGCAGCAGTAAGCACACCAGTGGGAGGTGCGCCCAGGTAGAGGAACTTCTCCACTTAGTGGCAGAACTCCAGGAGGAGGTAAGTAGGTTAAGGAGTATCAGGGATTGNTTTGTCTCTGTGCATGCATCTGTCTGCCTGCAGTTCTGTATGCCCATGAGTGTGTTGCCTGCCTGCTGCTGTGTAGTCCCAGTTCAGGTGTCCATCCCCCTCGTCGCTCCCATCCCAGAAAGCAGCATTAAATGAGAAAAATAAACAGAAGATGGTTTTTACATTTTACACTAGCAATGTCACCTCATGCTGCATCCCAGGGGACAGAGCCTGCCTGGTGCCAGGATGCCCACAGCAAACTCACTGCAAACTTGGTGCACCTCAAAATTCAGGCTCCAGGGAGCCAAGGAGGACACTTCTTGTCCCAAGGTGACTTTCCCAGTGTGATCCAGAAAAGCCCTTCCAGCTTCATTGGAATCCACTTAATTGCTGGGGACTCTCCCCTGTCCCCTCCATTGCTTGGCCCTTCCTCCACGTCCCCCTTCACCCCTTGCAAATGCCTGCAGAGCCCAAGCAGTCCAGAAGCCCATGGAGATGCTGTGGGTCAGGAACTGGCCTCTTGCTGTGGCTCTTGCAGCCCAGGGTGACTAGGCAGGACGGGGCACAGGTGGGACAGATGAAGGACTGATGGCTCCATTTCACAAACTGAGGGGAACCAAGGAATGGAGACAGAGGCAACAACTTGCCCAAGGGCAAGGAGATCTTGCCAGCTTCATCACAAGTGTGGTGGGTGACAGTAACCCAAATGGCCAAGGAGGTACAGTTCTGAGTCCCTTTGCCAGCTGAGCTTCCTTCTGCTCCATAGGGAAAAGCAGCCAGTCCCAGCCAGCCCATGAACGTGCTGGCGAAGCTATTCTGGGGCCAGACATCCCTAAAGCCATGGTGTCCTTCTCTCAGTGAGCTACATCAGTCCTGCCTCAAATGCGGGACCTAACCCAGGCCCAGTGTCCTGCCCAGGTCTGCCTGTGACCAACAGCTCAGTCTCAGGGTGTCTCATCTCCAGTTCCTGGCAGGGAGATGAAGATGGCTGTAGCTTCCCCTTCACTACCACTTGAGATGTTTCCCTACCATGTCACATCTCCTTGGCCACCTCCAGGACCAGAATGGTCCCTATCAGCTCAGCAGGACCTTTCTTCTGGGTTGAAGCTGTGCCTGTCATATCACCTGGCTGTTTAACTCAAAGGAGGCCACCGTGTTAAAAGGAAGCCTAGGAGATGTTAAAACACCCCCACACACACTCCTACACCCCCTAATCAGCCCTGGTAAGAGTGAAAGCATCCAGAAAGCCCAGAGGCCCCTACTAATTTCATAGTAGGCTGGATCACGAGCTTTCAGTTTTGCTGTTCGCAAAGTGCCTGGTGTGCAGGGACCTCAGAAGTCTTGGCAAGAATGCTAACAGTGATGCGACACAGCAAGAAAAGAGTAGCTGCGCAGAGAAAGAGACACCACTGGAGGTTACTCACCCAAGTTACCCCAGCTTAACTTCTCCCCCATTTCATTTGCACAGGACCTGGAGCATCTCAGTGTAGGAGAAACATAGAGACCAGTAAATCAGACCAAAGCTGAAGAAACCACTTGTACCATGGGGAGAAAGGAACAGAAAGATTCTCCCTGGAATGGAGTGGGCTCTCCATCACTGGAGGGTTGAAGAACATAAGGGCAATTATACCAGGGCAAAGCAAAGAGCTGGCACCAGCCTCAGGGATCAGGTTAAAATCTGAAAGGAGCTGGGCTTTGCACCACTTGTCTTCAGAAATGTCTGGATCTTGTTGATGTTGGAATTTGGATATCATAGATGGACCAAGAGGATGGGCCCATCTGATCTTCCAAGACATTATTGGGAATTAATAAAATGGTTTCTCCCTCCAGCATGTACCATCTAAAGCCCTTGAATTTGATATAGATGCTTTCTCCTGAGCTAGCCAGGAGTTTTTTTTCTTCCTCATTTCAATCTCACAAACTCTGCCACATGTAAGTTCAAGTACCACTGGATAAATGAGAAATGTGCATGCAAAGGGACTGCTCAATCCAACAGCGAAGCATTAGCCTGAGCCTTTCAGCCTCAGCCCTTGCTCAAGACCTTACTGGAGGTGGAGATTGTCAGCACACATCTCTGTAAACATGGTCCCAGGTTCTCCCTTACCTGACCGGAGGAGAAACATTGAGGCACAACCTCCCAGCAGATACAGCAATTTATGGACACTTTTGTCACAAGAGACACCCAGGGCAATGTCAAAAAAATGCAGATGGGCTAAAGCAGGTTACAGAACTCAGTGTACTCACTCTGGTGCTGGTCTCCACCTCAAAGTGCATACAGGGACAGATGTAAAATATGAGTTGGCCTACACAGCAGCAAAGCTGGAGCAAGCACCCAGGAACACCAAGGTGATGAAGGGAAAAGTGCTCTGATCCTCTATCCCACACCCACCCCTCCAAGTCTTAGGGAGACTGAAAGACATTTCAGTAGCAGATGGGACCACGATGCACGTCTCAGTGCCCCGAGGTTTCAGTGAAATGACTGAATGAATCCGGGACGACCGCCACAGAAGCTTTTCCCCTTCACCAAGCACGTGCTGTCTGAGCAAGGTTCTGTTAGTCAAGAAGGTGCCTTTGATGCTGAAGACACGGTATGGTGAAGGGATGTGGTTTTCTTGTTCTCCTACTGTCACTTTTAAAGGTACCCAAACTGGCAGCAGACCCCTTTATAAAGGGGAAAGCTCCACCTGGATGGACTGCAAGCTCAACGAGTCATCAGAGGCACTCGGCAGCTTTCACGCATTTAATGGTTTTGCAGGTGATGGGGCAGGGGAGAAAGAGCAAGGAGAAAAGCTGCTCTTGAAGATCTCATCCCTGGAAATCCCAGCAACAATTCAGAGGTAAGGCTGAGCAGAGAATTTCATGGTCATCTGCTGCCATCTAGTGTCAACTGGACACCCAACAGTCCTCCCTGGATTCATGAATTTCTCTAACAAAGCCTCAAGCCCTCTCCATCCCATGGACCACAGGCCACATCTTACATTTGTGGATGCATCAGAATGGAAGTCATCCATCTGCACTCCCTGTGACCATCTCAGACAAAGACAGCAAACAGACCATCGTGCTGTACACTTAAATGATGATCTTCTCATACCTACACTCCAAGCAAGGAGCCAGCTTGCAGCTCAAGGGCAGAGGAGCTGGGTTGATCTCAGAGGGCTGTTCTCAGTACTGCTCCTCTGCCTGAGGAAAAGGGATGTGATGGGTCATTCTGCACCATGGCACAGCCAATCTGCCTCAAGAAAGATCCACTGATGCATGCAAGGACATCTCCCAGGCAGAGAAAAGGTCTTTGAGAAGGGTGAAAATATCATTGAGTACTACTTGTGCTGCTGAGCAGAGTCCTAGACCAGTACATCTTTGCAGAATCCCTAACACCAGAAATAGGGGTTTCTATCAATTCCTTTCTAGCCTGAATAGCTTAAATTTAGGCCCCGAATGTGCGTGTCCTCATTCTGCACGCTTGGTAAAGTTTGGAGAGCTGCAGAGGGTGAACTCCCCATCTCTCCCCACTGGCAACAGGAGGAGATGAAAGTGAGTGTGATGGCCAGGTAGGTGACATTAATGGGCAAGAATCCAAGCCCAGGGACATTGCATCAGCTTGATGTGACCATTCAATTGCTGGTCTCACTGCAAGGTGGCTTTTTTGACTGCAGCGCTGCCATCCCTCACTTTGTCATTAAGCTAAATGGTCCAACTCATTGAGTAAAGTTTTTTTTCAACCACTTCATCGTTGCAGCAACTTCTCCAAACCCTCTCCAACTGTTTAACCCTCTGATAACACCTATATTGGACAGTAGAAGAGAGGGCATTCACAGGCAGGGAGCAGGGTTTCCCCTCTCCTGGAGCTCCGTAGGCTCTTCCTCAAGTCTGACCATGTCAGAAGTCCTTGGGAGATCACTAAAAAGAATGGGACCTTGGTAAGGTTTAGGGACCAGTTCATTTATCCTGTTCACTGGTGGTCAACTGAGGATGATCTCAAGAGGGCCCTTTCAACCTAAATGACTCGTGTGATTTTGTGACTTGTTACCAGAGGAAGAGGGAGATGCTGGATTCTAGATCCCATCTGGATATCCACCAACCAAGAAAGATATGGAGGTACCAGAGATGCTTCAGGGAAGACCCATGTGCATGACCAAAGACTTCAAAACAAAGCCTGATCCTAAGAGAGTAAAGTAAGGACAGCTTAGGTTAAGGTGGCCTTAACCACAACCTGCAATTAGCAGCTCATTTTGTAACATTGGGGATAATGAAACACCAGAACAGTTTCCTGAAGGTTGTCCTTGAGCCTATACCATGAACAACCTTTACACAGGTTGGACACATCTCAAAAAGATTTGTCCTAGGTCAGATGGGATCTACCCCAGGGTAGCTGACATGTCACACACAGTGGGACCGAATGAACCCCAGGTTTAAGGGCTAACAGAAGGGTCTCCAGGGATCTGTTTACAGCAGTGTGGTAGGAGACCAGAGACCTTGGTGTCTAAAGGCTCAGGGAACTTCTGAGCAAGAAAAGAGCCAGAGGAGCCAGGAGACTGTACAAAGCCTTTGTTCTCATTTCAGACCCCAACAGAGCCGCATGTCAAGTCATAGGAAAGTGGCACGGTATAATACTGTGCAGGTCAACAGCACCTTTCATCTGAGGATTGTAAAGCCCTTTCAAGACATCAGTTTGTTAAACCTCACAACACCCCTGTGAGGTAGGTATTACCCCCCATTTTACAGATGGGGGAACTGAGGCACAGAGAAATGCAATGGCTTGGCCAAGGCCTTTGGGCAAGCCAATGACACAGGCAGGAGGTCTTCCTGCTTTTGTTCCCGGCTTGTGGCTCCTTCCCCCTTTGGACAGCAGAATGTTAGCAGCTCACAGAGCCACTCCTGGGCTTGCCCCATGAGCAGGGAACAGGCAATGTTTATGGAGGGCTCCTGAGCCCCTTGAAAGCACCCTGGTAACCAGATGCCACCAGCACTTCAGACGTTAAACCGTTTCCCAGACAGCTGCTCCTTCCAGGTATGACCCCAGGATTGTCACTTGTGCAATCAGGCAGGAGGCCAGGAGGAGCCTGAGAACTCAGATCCTTCATGAAAATGTCCCAGCACTACATGGCACAGTCCAAACTGGAAACCACTTTTTTCACATGGCAAATGTCTCTCCGGAGACAATGCCCAGCATTGAACTCTGGTGGCAACGGGGGGGGGGCGTGTCTCACCAGGCCTGGAGGAGAAGGAGGAGGTAGCTAGAAGGATATTATACTGCTTTTGCTGCCACTGTCATCAGCATCTTTCGTCAGTGTTGGATGTTCACTTGACCCCAAGTCACCCCATCCCAGCCCATGTGCAATGTCAAGAAGAAACTAAAGCTGGGGGGTAAATTGGCCAGGAAGCAATGCCAGGAGCTGTGGTGGAGTCTCCATCATGGTAACCCCACTGCCAACCCACCCCAACCCTTAGTTACATCACGGTACCAATTTCCCCTCTCCTCTCCCCACCACTACAGTTTTTGTGCTGAACACATATTCTGTCTTATAAAAATAGTCCTCTGGTATCAAAAGACAAATAAAACAAGAGAGGAATAGAAGACCCCTGTCGCCAGCAGCAGTGCAAATCAGGAGAGCCAGCTCAGGAAGGATGGGCTTAAGGTGTCCTTGGGTTGTCACTTCTTCAAGGGGAAGGCAGTTGATTGGACTTTGATGGTTGGGACTGGCCTAGAGCGAGAAGAAAGAGAAAGGAGTCAACTCATATGAGTGCAGAAACCAAGTATCCACCACAACCATCCTTCCACAGCTCAGGGAAGACAGACCAGCTGCTGTCCATGAGATCAGAGGAGACCTGGGTCTGTCATGATCCCTCATGTCCCCCCTCAGAGATACAACACCAAATTGTATCGCTTTGAGGTGTTTTCCTTTGCCATACCCTCAAAACCCTGACAGGACACAGAGTCCACCGAAGCATGTAGTGACACCAAGCAGTAACCAGCAGTGAGAACTGGTTACTGTTACACACCACCAGCTGCAGGAGCGATGTCATAGAATCATAGAATCATTAAGGTTGGAAAAGACCTCTGAGATCAGCTAGTCCAACTGTCAACCCAACACCACCATGCCTACTAAAGGCATGTCCCCCAAGGGGTTATTGCTCTTGGCTTCCCAAGCACAGCCAAGGTGGTTTGTGCACTATCAAAAGACATCATCAAAACAACCAACCCAATATGGACCCTATAGTCCATCCTAGGAATTCATGAAATCTCTCACCTCATCCATCCAGGAAAGACAACAGTTCCCTGGCCCTCTCCTAGCATGTTGGTGGTGTCAAGTAATGAATACAGACCAGGACACGGGCACATCCTTCTCTCTGGCCCAAGTCTGGCCCTGCCAGTCTACGCTTTCCAACATGGGCACTGTTTCAAGAGAGGAGGGCTAGGGACTGCTCTCAGTGGGCAGCAAGGACAAAACTACACCATTTGGGGGAGGGACATGAGTTTGGCTGCTGTGATGTTCCAAGTCTTTCTCTTTTGGGACCACAGAACAGGCCTGTTTATCTACTAGAAGAGATGAGCTATAGGGACTGAGTTACACTGAGAAATTTTGGGGCATATTCAGCCTCTTTGTGGTGGCAACTACAAAGGCATGAGAACCTAAAATAGTGTAAAAGGGTCAAAGCAGTAACCAGCAAAGCAGATTTTCTGGGGATGAGGGCCAACTTCAGTCCAGCACGGTGCCTTCTTTCCATGGCTGGATATGGCCCACAAGCCTGGCTAGCAGGAGCGCATGCAAGTGCAATCCCTTCAGGCTCCACAGACCCATATCCAGAAGGTTTAGCAGGATAGCAAGAGTTGAAAGTAGTAGTGACATTGTAAAGGACTTGGACTCAGCCTCTCTGCTCTGACCTGGAAAATCTATGTCCTCCTTTCCCTTGGACACAGGTGCCCAAGGCCTGTTGTTGCTGGGAACCCAGAGGGGCTATGTTCTGCTCATCTAGGAGTCTTTGGGAAGGTGGGCGTTTAATCCCCAGTCTCTTGGTTCCCAGCCCAGTGCTTAACCAAAGACCATTCCCCCACAAGCAGTCCTCATGATCCTGCATGGTGTCTGTGACTCACCTTTGAGGTGGCATCGGTCTGCAGGGAGGAAAGATGAAAGAAAACATCAATGTCCATCCCTTCACTGCACTGTCCCCCAGCAGAACACCAACAGCTCCCTCCATGCTCTGGGATGGGAGGCCACATGCACCCCCAAAGGATGGCATCTCCCTTAACCCATCAGGACCTTACAAGACCCAACCTTGGTCAATGTTGGCCAATCTTGGCCAAACCTTGTGGGGTCCTGCTAAGTGGAGGCATGGCTATAGACCCCGGGCACCAGCAGGTACCTTGCTCAGGTGGGCAGGCTTTTTTCCTGCACCGTGCAGGAAGGAGCACAGGCACAGGATTGTTTCTGCACATAGCATCCCCATCTGGACAAACACTTTGGTTGCAGTTGTTCCACAGGTAGCAGAATTTGGGACGTCTTCTGATTTCTTTTCTAACTTTTGCTGCTGCCCCCGAATGCCCCATACCAAAGACTGACAATGCCCTACAGGCCAGTTACCCCAAAGCTGGTGGGCTCTGAACTCCTCTGTTGCTCCAGCAGCATGCACAGATCCACACACCTCAGAGCACAGAGCGTTTCTCCTGCTCCTCAGCAGCCTGGCGTGTACAGAGCAGCCATATTAAGGAGGAGCAGGAGAAACCCAGGTTACAGTGAAGACACCATGAGGGGAAGACCAGAGTACACCAAAATGACGTTTGGGGTGTCCCACCCAGACATGGCCCACAAGGCCCCGCACTGTGTCCACCTGCAGGATCCCAGCAGTAGTGGGAGATAGCTCAACTCCTCTCTCAACTTACTTTAATGGCCTCATGGGGTGGCTCATGGCACTTGTACCCGACACCTTTAAGTTGGTAGGAGGGACCATGACCAGCAGGGTCTGTCCATGTGCAGGAGGCAGCTCTTTGGCCAGAAGAGGACTTCCAGGCAGTGGCCGACGGGGGGGCTGGTGCTTTGGGACAACCTGGGATCACAAAGTGTATGGGGAGAGACAACATCCTTAGAGGAGCATCCAGTGACCTCCTACAAACTTCTACCCCATGCTGCAGAGCTGAGATGCTTCAAAGCATATAACAACACCCAAACTACCCTAAAATATTCTCATTATCTAATGAGATTTCTTCACCATTGCAACAGATTCATCTCTTAGAGTGGTGTGACAGCTCCTTAATAGTGCCCAACCCAAGGGAGCCGCAGGCAGCCAAAAGCCAGGGAATTTCTGTGAGTCTGGAATGAAAGCACAGCCAACCAGCAAAGCTCACCAGCGGAGTCCTCACAGGGCTGCAGGGAAGAGGTTTCTTCGGAGGCGGTAGCTTAGCCTGGGAGATGACTGTTTTGGTGGGGACCCTGGGCGATTTGCTGACTGGTGGAGGTGGCCTGGCAGGCTTGGGGTCTCTCGGGCGTGGAGGGATGGAGTGGGGAGGTGGGCGAAGAGGGTGGACAACGTTGACAGGCTGACAGCCGGGTTGGTGAGCACTGGGTTTGGGGAGGAACGCAGCCCGTGTTGCCTGCAGGGATGAGAAAAGCAGAAGTATGGAGAAAATCCTTAGGTGCATTTTCCTGTGTGCTGAAAAGCAGATGTTTCTTCAAGCTCTGGGTGCTAGGGAGTTGCAGCAGGAGCACTGGGTATTTATTCCACTTTTTGGGACCACCGCTTTTACCATCCCGCCCAAAAGTTGAACATGTTTGCTCCTCACTAACCATATGAGAGCACACAGGGAGGAGAAAGGTGCTGGTCTCAGGAGTTCTGGAGCAAGGCCAGCTCTGGTGAATCCATACCAGATTTCCACCAGATGGGAGACATCATCCGTTCTGCCCTGCACTCAGCCACTGTAGCCATGCTCAAAAAACCTAAATTCTTCATAAATTCGGCCCCAGGCTTACCCATCCCAAGGTCACCAGAGCTGACACAACCAGCAACAGAATCATCTGCCTCCCTGGAGACCCAGCACAAAGTCATCAGTGGGATTGCACAGCCTCTGCTAAGCCTTGCCATGGTAATGGGCAATTTCCCGGTGGAGGCTCCTGGCAGTCACCAGGGTCCTTTTGAGCAGGCAGAGCTCAATAGATTCACTTTTAGGAGGGATGTGTACTACTGACCAAGGGCTCACAGTGTAGACACAATGTAAAACCAGCACGGAGCATGAGTTGCTTGCCCAGTTGCTAGAGGTAGATGTGATCACCCGCAAGTATCAAGCCCCAGGGAGGGAAACAAACCTGGAAGGTGAGTTATTACTTACTTTATTAGTGTGGCTGGAGGTGGAAACATTCCGCAAGGTGAAAGCAGCTTTGGGATGGCCACTGTTTGACTTCCGACCGATGGTTTTGTTCCTGCCGGGGATCACAGACATAAATCACAGATGGCAAAATAAAGCAACTGGTTTTGCAGCAGCTGCCTCCCAAAATGCTGCACATCAGTGAGAACATGTCTCCATTAACAGATCATTGACAGACAGTCTTGCAGTGCTGGGTGAGCAGGGATGACAAGTCTGTCTTGAGATAATGAGGGTAATGAAGGAGGTGGTTTGGTTCTGTGGTTCTGAGTTTTTTTCTCAAATTATTGCAGGGGCTTTGAGGTATGTGTGTGTCTGTACCTGTACTGGGAGGGGAAATAATGAGAATATCTAAATTCAGTGCTCCTTTAGAGCCCTTCCAGTTCTTGCAGCCTGCTAGAAGCAGATGGCAAGAAAAGTCCTCAGTACCAGGCCACCTTCATCATCACCCTCTGGGGTTTTCCTGTCCAGAGGACCATTTCTGTCATCTGCTCAGGAGAGAGCTAAGAGCCTCAGATTTTCTCAGGAAAGAGCTCTTCGTATCTCAAAACAGGTCTCATACCAGACCTTGTGCACCACCAGCCCCACTCCAACCGTTCCTACCAGGCTGCAAGCTGCGAGTTGCAAGAAAACAAGGTTTCAGAGTCCCATTGGGTCCTCAAGAGAGAAGGGATTTAGGATGCATCACCCACCTATATGTCTCTTGGCTCCTCCTCCTCATCTCCTTTATCCATTTATTCAGGAGCGAGTTCTCCCGCCGGTACCAAAAGTAGATGCTCGTCATGAGGGCCGGGAGGAAGAGCAGGAAGATGAGCAGAAGGGTTATTAAGATGGCTTCATGATCTGGCAGGGAAAACACAAAGATGAGTGCAGGGCTGGGAGAGCCAGCAGCCTCCGGCTTCACTCAATGGAAATGTCAGTCCCATCTGCCCGTTCCCAGCCACCCAGGCTAGAGACATCACTGCTGATCACACCTCCAAAAAGGGAGCACTACCATCCAGTGGTCTCCGATAAAAATGGGTGGCCACCAAGCAACCAGAGCTGGGCACAGGCTGCGAGTCTGCCCAAACGGACCCAACCCAGCACATTTGGGAGTGAGCTCTCAGCAGCTTTATCGCCCCATTTCCCCCTTGCACGGCATTGCTCCAGCCCCACCAGCATCACAAGGCACCGGAGGAGAAGTCGTGACTCACTGTCGCGCTGCACAGGGCCGCTGTCCACACTGCCACCCAAGCCCGGCTTCTCGCAGTAGGGGGGAGCCCAGCCAGCATCACAGTGGCAGTTCTTGTTGCTGTTGCAGACCTGCAGGATGAGAAGGAGGATTGGAGGCCATGAGGGACGTGGGGAAACAATGGTCTGTGTGGTGGGGATGAGACCAGATGGCCATGGCAGGAGTCAGGGCTGAAGGAGCTTAACCCCTGCCAATATTCACTCCTTGAGCATCACTTGGATCATGTCTGTGTTGCCCTCAGATGTGTGACTGCAATGTACAGAGATATTTTCTTGCTAACACTTTCATTTCCCTGCTCTTTGCAGAAAACTTGAAGACAGGTATCTTATACCCTCAGTTTTCACACCGCTTGACTAGACAAGCCTGATGCCCTTAATACTTTGCGTTATGGGATCCCCTTGGGATCTTCCCATTAAATCATAGCATTGTTGTTGCCTTATCTGACAAAGCCTTGCGTTCAGCGGAGGCCAGATCTTTGTAGCCTTTAAGCTTTGGACAATTGTGGCTCTTTCTATTCGCTGAAACATTCCTTGCCTTTTTGGAGTCCCAGTTGTGTTCCTAACTCTTGCTTTGCTCTCAGAGGGAACAGGCACCTGCTCTGAGCTCTAAAAGCTCTCCAGTTCAAATTGGACCCTGATCTAAATTTTGCAGATGGTTCTTACATCATGAATGGCCTTCTTCCTCTAACTTGGACACGGGTAAGCAAAGATCTCAGCTCAGTCTCACCCGTAGCTGATGCATGTGAGAGTTATGAAAAGCAGATGCCCACTGCATTGCAAGGCTCATCCCTGTGGGAGACACTTGGTTTGGTTTAAGAATCTGCGCTCATCTCAGGAGCATGCTGTAGATCTCAGGCAATAACTCACCCCATGGCCGTTGCACCGGGAAACGCACTTTTCCAGCTCAAAAAGGGAGGCATTCTGGCACCGGCGATCTTTGCAAACCTGAGAGGCAGCCAAGAAGCTGAGGTTAGAGAAAGACCCAAGAAAGAGAGTGGGGACAGTGATCTTCTGGCTTCACAGATGGGAGTTCTCTGGAAGGATGTTGTCCGCTGGAAAATGCAGGTTGGCTAAATCCTATTGTTCCAGGTCAATGCATTTCACTCCCGTTTTCAGCACAGCCCAGGAAACCTCTGCCACTCCCCCATCCAGGGCAGCTCAGCGGAGACCAGCTACCACCACTTCCACCTCCGTCCCCTGACAACCCACCTGGCAGCTCCTGGAGAAGGCATTTCCCATCTGGCCCTAAAATGCAGGCACCAGCCAAAAAAAACAACACTGGATTTCAAAACCAGCCATCCTTTCTCATGAAAATGTCGGCATTTTGGCCTTCCATCCCAAACTGGGATGAAAATTTCACAATTAAAATGCCAAATAGCAAAGACTGTATCTCCCCAGCCAGCTCTGTCTGGCATGCATCCCTGCTACCGTGTTGTCTACCAGGCTTCTGCTCTTTCTCAGCTGAAGTGACCCTCTGTAAAGTACTTGGGAGATGCAGGGGCTGGAAAAGAGACTAATGCTCGCTCAGTTAGGAGAACTTGTTTGGATCTGTCACCTTGATTCCTAACACAGCTTTCCCCTGGGAAACAGTTTATTCATAGGAGGAAGCCTCATCCATCAAGTCCTGGGGCATGCCATTCTTGTTGGGGTTGCTCCACTATGCATTAAATCAGTAAAGCAGCATGGAGGCCAGAGAGAAATATGTGGTGGCCTACACACAAGCATCTGGTCATGCCTAGAAATGCCCCGGTTAAGTGTCATCAAGGCAATGCCTGCAAGCATGGGGGGACCCACATCCCATGTCCCGGCTGTAACGCAGAGAAGAGCCAATGCCTACATTGGACCTGGGACAAGAGCTAGGGAGCTGATCTCCTGGAGGAGACCCCGGCCCTAGGAAGAGATACTTACCATCCCATCTCCGCATTTTGTCCCCGTCATCACCAGCCCAGGGTCAGAGAGGTCGTCTTCATCATCTTTTGCAGTGTACATGTAGGTGCCTCGGCACTTCACCTCCCGCCCATTCCAGCGGATGGTGGTGTCGATGGAGACAGTGTTGGTCCCCTGGGGCTTCTTAGCTGAGCTCTGGCACTGGATCTTGCCACACATAGCATCCCTAGGAGCAGGACACAGCTGAGATGAGGGCAGGAGATGTGGGTATCTGCTGCTCCACCCTCCCTGCCCCGCTGCCTGCTGGCTCACCTCCCTCTGAATTTATGGCCATGGAAGGCTGTGATGGGAGAAGCTCAGCAGGTTCAGAAAGGGCTTTAGATAAATCATGGACAGCACAGAGAAATGTTGGAGGGAACAGGCAGGGGTTCTGTTCCTGGTCTTACTAGGAATGATGGAGAACACACACTCCCTAAATAGCATCTCCCGCTGATGCCATCTTTGATTTTCCCTTCAGACTGGGCTGGGAGGCAATACATGGTGGGACAACCTCCCAGCAGTGATGGAGACTGAGCCCAGGAAAGGACCTGGTGACTTCCTCAAGTCACCAAAACCTGGACCTCAGGATCTGACCCAAGGGGTGATGCCAGGACATAGAGCTCCACCAGCTCCTTCGCAGGGTTGGGCAGCAGGGGGGCTGCGGGTGCAGGAGAAAGAGATGGAGCGCCCATGGGTGCCAGCAGTGCACCCACCTCTTCTCACATTTCACGTAGCGCCCTTGGCTGTCTTTGCCACAGTTGCCGTAGGTGTTGCCAGCCATGTTCACGTCCTGGAAACAGGCATCTGGGGCTGGCCAAGCACCTGCAGGGAGGGAGGAAAGGTCCCGTGTGGGATGGGGAAAGCAGCCAGCAGGGAGAAACACAGAAACCAGGAGCAGTGGCTGGACGCTTGTGGAGAAAACACCATGGAAACGTCTCCCAGAAAGCTGCTGCTGTGGGTGCCAGGCCAAGAACAGCACACAAGGGGTGAAATCCCCTTTTCTCTGGGGTCAAGCAGAGAATTTTGTCCCTGGGAGAGGATTCCCCCCTGCGTCTGCTGCAGCTCGCCTGGGGGCACCCACAGGTGCTGGCCCTGGGGGTGGCAGCACCGCTATGCAAACGGGGACCTATGTGCCCCATATGGGGTGGAAGCAGCAGGGTGGTGTACATGGGTGCGAGCAGGGCATTGGGAGTGTGGGTATGGGGGCGGTGGTGCGCACAGGGCAGGGAGCAGCACGTGGCTGCACGTGGCCGTATACAGTGTGGGGGCCCTATGCAGCACGGGGTCGTATGCATCGGGGGGCCATAGACAGCAGATGGCCATATGGAGCATATGAGCTATGGGCCATACGCAGAGTGGGGGCCGTATGCAGCATGGGGGCTGTATGCAGCCTGTGGCCCTATATATTGTGTGTATATATATATATATACGAAGTGTGTAACAGCCATATGAAGCATCTGGCCATGTACACCTTATGAGCCACATCACCTATGGGCCATATGAAGTATAGCGTCTGCAGGCCGTGCAAGGGCCATGTGCAGGATAGGGGCTAACTAAAGCAAGGGGGCCATATACAGCCTCTGCAGTGCATGAGCCGTATGGAGTGCTGAAGCCTTGTGCAGTGTATGGGCTGCCCTGCGGCGTGGAGGCCACTTGCAGCGTATGGAATCCTGTGCAGTATGGGGATCACACGCAGCATGGGGGCTGTACGTAACGTATGGGCTGTACGTGGTGTGGGGAGCACAGGCAGAGGGTAGAAGGGCTGTGCTCGGCAGAGGACCAGGCACCTGTGAGTGCGAGTTCACAGCACCCTCAGCCCTCCAGGCCAGCCCCATGGATGCAGACCCCGGCCCTGGATGGGCACAACCCCTCCATCCACCACCCTCCAGCCTCACGGGCAGGAGGCATGGAGACCCCACGTGCAAACGCAGCGCTGAGACCCAACGTGGCTCCTGCCCTGGAAAGGGGTGGCAAGGAGGCAGGGCTGGGGCTGGTGGGACTCACCTGGTCCCCAGAGCTGGACGCACTGCTCGTGGTGGGTCATGCACATGCCGTTGTTGCAGTAAGCCTCGCCGTAGGCGCAGGATGAGCCATCCAGCAGGTATACATTGGCTGGGCAGTAGGGTGAGGCACCTGTGCAGTATTCGGGGAGGTCACAGGACCCCGCCGCTTCCCTGCACATCGTCCCAGCCACCTTTAGCTGCCACAGGAGGACAGAGAAACATCAGCACTGAGCAGCAGCATAGGGGCCAAGCCGGGATTGCTGCTGCCTCCCAGTACAGCTTGGGGCCATAAACCATCTATAGCGTCCCCTGTGGGACTATATGGGGCTGTCAAGGTATAAAGCTAAATTCCTAGGCTGGAACCCAGCCACAAAGCAGCCAGCAGAGACTCCGCTGCAGACACGAGTTTACGTATAACCCTCCTCATTTGGCACCGGGGGCGGGCGGTTGATCTCGGGGACACACGGTGTGTGAGTCCCAGGCGGGTGGTGGGGGCATCTCCCTCCTCGGCCCCTAGGCGGGCGGGTGGGCTCAATGGGGGGCTCACCTTGCAGTTCTGGCAGCAGTCGCCATGGGCACACTGGGCCCCTGCCTTCAACGTGCAGTTGTGTGCATTGCAACACGGGTTGGTGCACTCCTGTGTGGGGAGAAGACACCATCACGGTCAATGAGTCCATCCCTTGCCCGTTGCTGCCCCCAGCCCCTTCTCCACCCATCACAGCATTGCTCTTCTCGCTTTGATGATGGGGAAACTGAGGCACAGGGGGGGATGAGGAAGACCTGAGCACTCTGGGGCAAAGTCAAGAAGAAAGCCAGGACCAGGTTAAATGGATTTAGGAAGGTGGGACTGGGAAGAGTCCTTGGGATGGAGTCCCAGCGGTGACCAGCAAACCCCTTTCCCTTGGAAATACCCCCTTCCACGTGGACCTCATCCTGCAACCCAGCAGCTGAGCTGAGCTGCAAAAGCCTCTGTGGGAAAGCAATGCAGCACCCAGCACCATACCTCCACCTCCCCGCAGTCACAGTCTTCTCCTTCCTCCAGAAAGCCATTGCCACATTTCCGTCCCACCACCAGGTCCTTGGTGTCGGGCAGGTTGAAAAGACACATGCCACCTCCCTTCTGGAAGTAGTTCTCCAGCTGTCTCTTGCTGCAGGAGCTGAACACGCGAGGGAAGGGGTGTCTGCGCAGGGGACAGATGGGGAGGGATGGGAACCGGGGCGATCAGGACCAGGAGAAGGTGGAAAACCACAGTCAGAGCTGGGAAACAAGGACATGGGCAAACTGGCACAAACCCCTCCAAGAGCAGAAGCCACCATCGGCCAGATGCATCAAGACCATGAACACCCCCACCGCAACTTGCATGACTGAGCATCAGACTAACAACCAGGGGACACCACACTGCACCCAAATATTTTCCAGAACGGGATGGGGTGGACAATTAGAGCTGCTATATGCCATTCCCAGAGCATCAACCCTCCAGCAAGAAACCTCTTGCGCTCTGCCTCCAACCATGGGCTGAACCTCAAAGCCCAGGGAGGACCCACGCCTGCAGGCTCTGCCAGCTCGATGCTGGTGTAGGTGTCACCTCTGTGCCTGCACCTGGGACACCACAGGCCCGACCTGTCCTAACCACAAGGCGGGTCTCCACATCTGCAGTGACTGCTCAGGAAGTCTTCTAAATACGTGCCTGCTATCACTGAACTGCTGATGGGAAATACCCGTTTGGGGCTATTTAAATACCTCCGAGGTTGAGACGGAGAAAAGTCCTCTAAAAAAATTAAAGAAAAATGGAAAAGAAACACAAAAAAAAATCCCGGATTAAACCGTTCACAAGGCCTGAGCAGCAAAAAAATAACAAACAGAGCCTACTACGTGTAAGGTCATCTCTCTAACAGCCCAACTGGCCTTCCCTCTAAGGAGCTGGAGAGAAACAGCGATTTTCTGGAGAAGCTCTGAGCATGGTTCTTCTGCAATTTTGCACAAGTTTGTGGGGGTTTTTCTGTGATGCACTAAGAAGGAGGAAGCAGAAAGAGCTGTGCACCGCTCTCCGCTTCAGTGCTGGTTTCATTTCCTCCTATCGCTGAAAACATGTTTTTATACTAGGACATCTCATTTCTGAGATGACACAAAGCGCTTTTTCTAAAAGTATGTCTGAAGTCTGGGGGAAATCTCTTGAGCTGCAGGTAAAGCTGTAAGTCCATGCAAGATAAGGGAGGGTGAGCAAGTAAATATACCCAATAAGCTGGTAAATGACTGTGCAAATAGGGACAGGATGAAGACAGTCAAAAATGTGTTTCCTGGCCATGGGGGGAAAAAAATGTTTCAGCAAAAATAAGAAGGAAGAAATGTCACGGGGAGATATCAGCTCGGAGAGCTTTGCCTGCAGGGGTGAGCAGGGGCACAGCTGAGCTACAGCATCTGCTACTGCTTTGCACCAGTGCCTCCAGCACTGGTGGGTGGGAGCAGGATAATTAATTAGCAGGGTAACTAAACAAACAGGAGTATAACTGCCTTGACCTGGAAAGCCGGTGCCTTTCCCCACCACAATCCACAACCTAGGCAGAGACTAAATCCCATGGGGTCAGTGCCGCGGTCTGACAGCCCTAAGAGCCACAGAAAAACAGCCTGGGGACACCCTGAAACCACACCATGGTTTTTGACTGTTACTTGTTAATTGGAAGAGCAGGTCGTTCAAATAATGGGGAATAAACAGCTGCTTTTCTGTAGTGCAGGGATATCTGGGACAAGTATACTGTTGGGAGCCAGAAAACCCAACAGAAGAAGGAACTTAGAAGGGAAAGTGGCACCAACCAGCTGTATTTCATACAGCTTTGGGCCAAATTAAAAGGAAAACAAACCCTGGAGGGACAACAGAGAGCATGAAAGCTAATGACTGCCACTCCAGAGCATCCCACATCCAGATTTAGTGGGGCTGGGGTGAGGGATGTGAGCTCACCCACTGCAGCCCAGCAATGCCATGAGTCCCCACCAGCATGACCGGGAACTGGGCACCCCTTGGCCCACCAGTCTTTACAATAAAGAGTAATTTCATTGTGCTGAGGTGTGGGTTAGCACAGAAAAATGCCTTAGATTGCTGTAATGTGTCTACCAGAAAACATCCATTTGTTTCCATCCCTGGCTCTTTTGGGATGGGGCTGCTACCCCTCTGCTACCCTCTGCTCAAATATAGTGGTCAAACATTGGAATGGGCTGCCCAGGGAGGTGGTGGAGTCCCCATCCCTGGAGGGGTTCAAAGAACGTGTAGATGTGGCACTTCGAGACATGGGTTAGTAGGCACGGTGGTGTTGGGTTGACGGTTGGACTGAATGATCTCAGAGGTCTTCTCCAACCTTAACAATTCGATGATTCTATGATTCTGTGCCACTCCCCGGAGACCACCAGCCCTGCTTGCTCCTGGGCGCCAGGATATGCCCCCTCCAGGGAACAGGGATATGCAGGGCAAATGGGGAGGAGGGCAACCAGCCGGGTCCCTCTTCGCAATGGGGCACTGCACCCACAACGGTGCCTTAGAGGACAGGACCCCCTCTCCACTCCCCAGCCCACCCAGATGCAAACAGCATCCACAACCCGCCGGGGGGCTTAGGGGCTGCATCCCATCCCCACCACCACTTACCCAGTGGCTGCTGCCATGACACAGCCACCTTGCTCCGGGGTGGCCTCCACGCAGCAGCCCGTGCTATCGTGGCTCATACCAAAATTGTGGCCGATTTCATGGGCCATAGTGGCGGCCGCTCCAATGGGCTGCTCCGAGTGGTCCTGCATAGGGATGGGGGATGCGTCAGCACAGCAGCCAGGAGTGACAGAGAGGGGCAATCCCACTGCAGGGAATGGGTTCGGGGTGACGGAGGGACCACAACATTCCTGTGATTGCAATTGGATCCCGTGGGAAGGACTGAGAGAGGGATGGAGGAGAATTCATGGCAGAAGTGGGGTTTGGTCTCCTAAAAGTTCCACATGGGACTGTTGGGAAGCTCTTTTGGTGCAGTCAACTGCTGAAAACCTGGTGCCTTGGAAGGTGCATCCCAAAAACCAGAAACCACCATGCTCCACACCACCACCCTGCCTAGGGACCATAGGTCACCAGGGCCACCACCACACCATCAGGAGGAGGATAAGAGTTACCTAGAGCAGAGATGACCCTACAAAACCAGAGAGCACGGGGAGGGAACAAGCAGGGGCTATTCAACATGAGGGGCAGAAGCAACACAGGAGATCCCAATGCTGCTAGCTAGGGGTGTACACGGTGCAGGAGACCTTTAAACCAGCAGCAATTTCTCACCCTCTTTAGTACTTGGCCAATATCTGAGAGGGGTACGGGGCTACCAGCATCATTGTTCACTCTCAGGCTGCCTCCCAGGACCAGGACTAACGCCAGATGGCTGGTCCTCCAAGCCCATGAGGAACCCCAGCAAGACAGGGTGGCAATGGGGTCCCCCAGCCTGGAAGGAGCAGTGGGGACCCCCATGCCCCTCTTACCATGCTGACACCTCCAGAGTTATCTGCGCTGCACATCCCTTCCAGAGGGGCCATGCCGATGGTCGTCCCTCTGAACGTCTTCCCTCTGCCCGGAAAGGAGGATGAAGGGGCAGTTAGCACCCCAGGGGTGGTTTGAAGACCCTGGTCCGAGCTGGGAGCCCCCTGCCCCAGTGCTCCCGGCTCCATAGGGATACTCACGTCAGCAGCTGGGCATTGTCATGCTTCTTGCGTGACCTCAGCGCCTTCTTCCACTGCAGGAAGGACCAGAGCGTGGCATTGGCATCACTGGTGACGGCACACTGGTCCCGCTCCGTCCACACCTCCAGGCCGATCAGGGCCACCTTGATATTCAGTGACCTGTAAAACTGCAGGGAGAGGACAGGGATGGAGGGGACGGGGCCTGGCATTCGCTGTACATCCTCCTTTGCTGCCACGGCATTTCAGCTGGTGGGCCTCCATGCTTTACCTCCAGCTGGGTGGTGCAGGGACACACTTGTCCCAAATCCACCGGCAAGCATGAGGTCTACAGGCACAGGCGTGGGCACAGGCGCCAGTCAGGGTGGCATGATGCCATCCACCAGATGACAATGCCTAAGCATGTCCCTGCTCATGTTGGGGATGCCAGCATTAATCCCTGTAGCCACAGGAGGGTGAAAAGCCAGCACCCTCTTCACTGCTGCAGCTCAGGCAATGGGTGGCAAAGCATTTTCCACCACATACATCTTCCATCTAAACTCCTAGTCCCAGTGGCATGGGGACAGTCCCTGAGGGCCACCACCAGGCTGGCCCTGAGCTCAGGTGCTTTCACATGCACCAGGAATGATGGAGGTGGTGGTAGGTCCCTCTCGCCAGCCATTACCTTGTCCACGTAGTTTGCGATCTCCACAATGCGCTGCTTGGTGTGGCCCAGGTTGAGGTTCTGGTTCCTGTACTGCAGAGAGATGGGGTTGGGGAAGGGTCACCGGAGGAAGAGCAGGGAGGGAGACAGAGAGGGGTCTGTTTGGCTTTTCGGCAGGGCACCAGGTTTCTGCCCCCCGCGATGCTCACCAGTGTGTGATCGGCAACGATGAAGAGCTCCATGTACTTCATGGTCCTCCAGGCATCTCTCTTTGCCTGCAAGACAGACAGCAAGGCTTGGAGGAGCCAAGGAGCAGGCAGCCCGCAGCTCTGGGCATCACCGGTTCCCCAGACACTGCAGAGCTGCCCAGGAAGGACAGCCAAGAGGGGAAACTGAGGCAAGAGGCAACCAGGAAAATTTGTGCCGCTTCAGTGCAATTCCCAGCGTCACTTCACATCACATCCCACATTGTATGGCACAGCACCGATCCCCAACGCACACACCCTCCCTTTGAGGTCTCCTGCCCAAGCTCAAAGCAGGTGAGCTGCCCATGAGCACCCCTCACGTCCCATCTGCCTGCGCAACCCTGCCCAGATGCCAGGGTGACGGGCACCCCACCACAAGCTGCAGGCATTTAGCAGGGGCACAAATGGTCCCGCTCTCAGCCCTCTGCTCCTCCACAAGCAAAGGACGCCAGGATGGGTTTACCCGGTGGTACACTGGCTGGAAGAGCTGAGCGATGTCAGCAATGGTGCTCCCAAAATCGTCGCCGTGGCTGCAGGTCCCACCTCGGATGGACAAGTGCTCTGCTCGGTGGATGACGTGGTGGCCTGGCTCGGGGGTCCCCAGGGGTTTCAGGTAGTAGCTGGCGTTGCTGCTCAGCACTATCAGGCCCCTGGCAATGGAGAGCAGCCCCCAATGGCTCCTGTGGTGCTTTCACTCCAGCTCCCCCAGCCCCTGCTGAGGCCCCGCAAACTCACTGCACCTCAGCTTGGTCCATACCCGGGTGGGGGCAGAGACAAGAGATGGGTGTCTCTGTCAATACAGCCCTGTGAGCTAATATATCCTTAGAATCCAACCCCCATGCGGGTCAGACCACACGAACGTGGGACGGCAGCTGGTGGTCGCAACAGGGCAAAGCTCGGTTCTGGGGTACCACCCAAGGGGTGTGGGATCGTGCCTCCTCCAGAGACAAATTTCCTTAAAGGCAGCTCACGCCACCAGAAAAATGGCCTCTCCCAACCCTGCCCACCCCCGGGTTCGGGTGAAGGATGGGAGAAGGGAAGCGATGGAAACATCAGCCCCATGAAGCATCTAAAGCTGGGCTTGCAGGACCAGCGGTGCTCCTCCGGAGGATCCCCAGAGGGGTCCCTGCAGGGAGGAAGGGAGCCGTGGGATCTGTCCCCCTCTTCATCAGCCCCCACAAGCCCCGCCGTCCCGCACATCCCCGTACCGTATTCCCGAGCAGGTGCTGAGGACGACCCAGGAGCCGCTGTAGCCCCGGACGTGCCCGTGGTAGTAGCAGTGGTCCTGGGAGAGAGAGGATGGAGAGCTCTGTTAGAAACCACCACGCAGGGCTGGGCGGCAACAAACCCCACGTGCTTGGCCCAAAAAACCACCCGTTCTGCATCTCCCATCCAGGTGAGTGGTGTCCCTCTGCACCGGGAAACGGGAGGGATGGAGCCGGGAGGCTGGGGCGCCAGCGGTTCAGCCAGGGACACAGCCAGCCCTACGCCCAGCTCGGCGGGTTGGAAGGGTGACAAATGGCCGGTGGGGGGACGTCAGGGAGAGCGAGGGCTGCTCGAGCCTGGCGCTGCCTGTGTTTATTCCCCGAGGTGCTGTATCGCGGCCAAGAGATACAGGAGCCGCGTGTTGCCGCATTCCTCCCGCGACAGGCGCCGGGGATGCTGCCAGCGAAAACACCGCACCTCATCCCGGTGGGGTTTTGGCTTCATCCCAAGTGCCAAGGCGCCTCGAAAAACAGAGGTGAGCTACGCCTGCCCCCCCCCTCCCCGGCACCCACCGTATGGTTGGGGGCCACCGTCACGGGCTGCCCATCCGCGGCGTAGTGCGTCTCGGTGTAGCCCGGTGCCAGCAGCCTGTGGAGAGAGGAGAGGGAAGAAGGGTGTCCCCCCGCACAGGGACACAGGGAGCCTCTGTGCCCGGCCCTGGGCAGCCATGCAGGGCTCAGCCGTCTGCGTGGTCCCCCTTCACACCCCCCCTCGGCAAAGCTTTGGGCAGCGGAGCTGGCAGTGCGGCCATGCCATCACCGCTGCGCCAGGGCTGGCCTGTGACCACCGGTTGCCTGCAGCCAGCAGGGACACGAATCGCAGTCCAACGTCCCCCTTTGCATGGCAGCAAGGATGGGGCTGACCATACTGCTTCGTGGTCCTGCAGGGCTGGGACAGGGGACCTGCACAGGAGGAGCCCGGCTGCCCACCCACCCGCTGGCTCAGGGACCACCTCGCCACCACCAAGGATGAGCAGCCAGGCAGGGTGATAGCTTCTCCATAGGGACCAAACCCCCCTTGGGACTATCAAAATGCCCAGGGGGAAGCGTCCCGCTGGGAGAAAAAGGGATTAACCCCGTACTCGGGGTCCAGCTGAGGAGGTGAGAGGTTTGGGGTCTTCGACACAGCCACCTCCTCCATCCCCGAACATGTCACTTCACCTCACTCACGGCACAGCAAGGGCCATGCTTCTGATGCAACACCACCCCAGCAACAGGGCGGGGGGTCCCCAAAAAAACAGAGCTGATCATGGGAAAGCTCAGGCTGCTTCTAGCAAAGCCTGCACTCCCCTGCCTTCACCCCGCGTGCCTCGGCCTCCCCCCAGCTGCCGGCCATCTCCCACCGAGGACGCAGCCCCGTCCCACGTTGACAAATTGCTTCCTGCCAGGGGGAAGAGCCAGCGCGGAGCTTGCAACCAGCAAGCGCGTGGGGCTGGGGGATCCCAGGGAGCAGGCAGGGGGGATTTAGACTGGAATGACCCCATGGGTGGTGGGAGAGAAGAGAAGAGAAGAGAAGAGAAGAGAAGAGAAGAGAAGAGAAGAGAAGAGAAGAGAAGAGAAGAGAAGAGAAGAGAAGAGAAGAGAAGAGAAGAGAAGAGAAGAGAAGAGAAGAGAAGAGAAGAGGAGAGGAGAGAGGAGCGGAGAAGAGNNGAGAAGAGAAGAGAAGAGAAGAGAAGAGAAGAGAAGAGAAGAGAAGAGAAGAGAAGAGAAGAGGATGGGGGTTGCCCGCACCGCCGAAGGCTGCATGACCCTGCCCAGATGCCAGGATGATGGGCGCCCCACTATGAGCTTGCAACCACTGTGGGGACAGCAGGTCCCCCGCGGGACAGCGTGCATCCAGAGGTCTTGGCCACCTGAAGAAGGACAAAGCAGGGCAGGGTTGACCCCTGCTGACAGTTTGGCCTTCGATTCGTGGGGTTTGGCCCCATCCCAGGGGTTTTATTCTGTAGCAAAACAAAATAAACCAAGCAGCCAACCCCAGAATAGCCCTCCCGCCTCTTGGTTTCTATTTTGCAACCAGTTTGGCCCCAAAAATGTCGCTGTGGGCATGTTCCCGCCTTCCCAGCCCGCCTGTGAGTGGGTGCCTGGCACCAGTAACTCCACTTAAAGCGGAGAAAGGAGGCAGGAGCTCAGCCTAGGTCCTGGAAAAGGACCTGTGGGCAGCCTGGCAAGACAAGTGCCCAGCCAGTGCGGAGGCAGATGGGCAGCTGCCCATGCAGGATGGGGACAGGGATAGGGACAGGTCAGCTGAGGACTGCATAGAGGCAAAAGCCTCTACACCGTATCTGGGGAATAGGGGGAACTGGGAGGGTTGAGCTGATCCCCAAGCAGGGGCGCTGCAAGTCCCACGAGGGGCACAGCAAGTCCTAGCATGGCTCAGACCACTCAGATGTCCTTCCCAGGGCAGGCCAAGGATCAGAAGCCCCAGGGAAGGCAGGGCAAGAAGATGTGCATTGTCCTCCAGCACAAGGGAAGGCCTTGTTGTAAAACACCATGAAGAATAGTTTTGGAGGCCGACCACGTCTCCCGGTACCAGAAGAAGATTTGAGGTCTAGCATGGCCTCCCTGGCCCATGAGCTAGCAGGGCTAATGTAGCCCTGTTAGCTGGCACAAGACAGCAGTGTAGATGGCCAGGGTTGCATTGGTCTCCCCAGTAGACACAACCACTAGGCGCAGCCAGTCTTGGGTGCTGTGGACTATCCTGGGTGCCATATGGACCGCTTTGGGTGTTATGGATGGTCCTCCTTGCCACAGATGCTCTTGGGTGCTGTGGACTGCCTTGGGTGCCACAGATGGTCCTGAGTGCCATAGAAGACATTGGGTGCCATGTCTTGGGTGTCATGGACTGTCCTGGGTGCCATGGGTGGTCCTGGGTGCCACAGACTGTCCTGGGTGCCACGGATGCTCTTGGATGTCACATACTATCCTGGGTGCCATGGATGATTTTGAGTGCCATGGACTATCCTGAGTGCCATGAACTTTCCTGGGTGCTATGGATGCTCTTTGATGCCATGGAAAATCCTTGGTACCACAGATGGTTCTAGGTGCCACAGATGGTCTTGGGTGCCACAGACGGTCCTGAGTGTCATGGACAGTCCTGAGTGCCACGAATGCTTTTGGCTGCCACAGATGATCCTGAGTGCCATGGTTGGTCGTGGGTGCCATGGACTGCCCTGGGTGCTCAGTTTGCTGCTACCAACTCCATCATCTGTTTCACTGTGCCCTCATCCAGAGCTCAGCATCTTGCAATGCTCCACACTCCTCCAGTCCCGCCAGAGGCACCACAACCACCTGGGATGCCCTTGACCCCTCCTGGCCACACTCATCCCTTGGCAAAAGTGGTACCAAGCCAGATTTAGGGTCATGAGAAGACATACAAACATCTTCAGGCCTGGTGCACCAGCTAGAAACAAGGCTAAGCTTTGCATGTGAGATTTCAACCCCCACTGCCAACCCCCCCCTTGCCCACAGCCCTAAAACACAATGTGCATGGGATCCCCCCCAGTTCTCCTTCCCGCACACCAAAAGCCCCTCTGCAAGTTGGTGAGACCTGTTGCCCAGCAGGGCTGTTTGGGGAACACCGTGGTGGCTGCTTTTGTACCCAAACAAGAGCAAGAAGAGGGCTCTGCCAGGCACGAGCTTCCCACAGCTGTTGGTGAGAAGCAGAAGTGGAAGCAGAAGTCCATCCTGCAGAGATCACCATTCTGCCCTGCTCCACCACAGGGTTAGCTGGCACCAGGAGGAACCTGAACCCAGAAAGGGACAAACACCACGAGGTCTTGGGGAGAGGAGCAAGGAGAGCAGGGCAGGAGATGGATATGATTGCTCTCCTTGCTCCAGCCCTGGCACGAGGGGATGCCAGGCTGGGTGAGTGTCACAGGGGACAGATGCTGCTGGTACCTGCATCCAAGCCGAACCAATGAAGAAGCCCAGAAAGGGTCGAGCGAGGCTACATGGCAAGGTCACCCACGAATGGTGCCAGGCTGCCAACCCCAAGACCAGTCCAGCAGCGTTTTCCAAATCTCCGCCAGCAGTCAGCATTGCCCACCACGAGATACCTCCAAAGACCTCACAGGATTAGGCCTACCAGCGGGGACGGCCGCCCAAGAGCCCCCCCGTCCCGCTGACCCTCTGCCTGGCACATCTCCATCCCCTGAGCACCCCATACTGCCTTCACCCGTGCTGGGTCCTGCACCGTGGCAGCGAGCCAAGGCTGCTGCTTGCACAACACGGGTGTGGGCAGTGGAAAAAGGAGCATTTCAGCCCAAACTGCCGCATCGGCCGCAGCCGGCAGGAAGCCACGCTGGGCCGTCCCTTCCCGTGCAGGCAGCAGAGCCAGGACAGGGCAGCCGGGATACTACCGCTCCAGGTGGGACCATGCCAGGGACACCCAATGTCCCTTTCCCAGCCCCAGCCCCGACACTTACTGGTTCCTCTCCAGCACCAGGATGAGCTCTCTGCCCTCAGCCGTCACGGCCACCTTTGCCCGGGCAGGCGCCAGCACCTACGGAGGAAGCAAAGGAGGGATGGGGTTAGGAAAGACAGAGCCTAGGACGCTGCCAGCCGGCTGCCTGTCCATCCTGCTGCCTGCCTGTATTATTGTAGGACCTACTGCTCCGTTAGCAACACAAAGGGCAGCAGGTACATTGGATTTTGAGCACCATCCCTGTTTGGAAAAGCAAGAGCTGGTTTTCCAACTGCAAAAATGCAGCAGAGGCAGTGAGAGCACGCGTGGCCCAGGGCAGGGGTGGGCGTGAGTGGGGACACGGGGACCAGGAGGTCCCCGAGCATCCCCAGCCACTCTGCAGGGGACGTCCCACACCGACCCACACCACCTCTCACCTCCCAAAAGTCCAGTCCCTTGATTCAAGCTGGCCATGGACCATGGGGCACCCTGTGCCATCTCCTCTGCCCATCCCCAGCACCTTCCTCTGCTCCCCAGCTCAGAGTGCATCCCCACCTCTCCTCCATGGATCTGCTCCACCTACTCCATCCCCTGCCACAAGCCCATGGAAGGTGAGAAATAAACCCTGGCGCTTGATTTCCCATGAATATCAGCAGATAAAAGAGGATTCGCGCTGGGATTCACCCCGCAAGAGCGGGAGTGAGAAAGCAAATCCCAACTCTGCTGGCAGCTCCTCCAGAAAAAGGCAGCAAGAGAGAACTGATATGGGATACAGGACCAGGAGCACTGCCCCGAGCATCCCAAACGGAGTCTCTGTGTGCTCTGTCCCTCCACGGCTCCATCCCACCGGAGGTCCCGAGCCGGATCCTGCAGAGGCTGGTCCCTGGGTGGGTCAGCACCTGCGTGCACCCCTGCAGGGTAATAAATAGTAACCGCCCGGGCACCGGATAACTGCACCGTCAAAAATACCGCAGGGCAGCAAGAGGAAACGATTGACTCAGCTTCCTCAGGATGCCGGCGGTTTTACTCACTCCCTCACTTTGGAGAGCGTTAAATGGGAACGCTACGCAGGCATCCACACCAGCACGGCTGGTTCGCGTGTGACGGGATGGGCTGGAGCCCAGAAGCGCTGGTGGGCCGGCGCCCAGAAGTGCTGCCCTCCTCTGATGTCCCCACATTCCTTCCCCGGCTCCAGCGGTGGGGACACTAAAAGCATCGTCCCCGTCTCTGTTTATGGCCCGGCCGGCGTGGCTGGCTCCGTCTCCCTGGCTCACTCCCTCCCCTTTCCATGGGGGTTGCAGGGTGCCCCGTACGGTGCCAGCCCTCGGCCCCAGGATCGGGATCGGCCACGGGGCCCCGGCGCCCTGGCCATGATCTGGTGAGGTTTTCCCAGCTCTGGAGGGAAAGGGGAAAGGAAGGAGCTGTCCCCACAAGGCTCTGGCTTCGGCTGCTCTTAGCATCACGGGGTTTTGCAGCCGATCGCTAGGAATGCAGCGGGGAGGGGGTAAAGCTGGGTGATTCCCAGCTTGGGCTACAATAGAGGCCAAATCCTGCTGTCCCCTCTCATCCCTACGGAGATGGCTGGCAAGGCTTTCCTCCTCGTGCACCCACATCCTGGGCACCAGAGATGCTGGGGGACATCCAGCCTGGCAGCTGGATGCCCACCCTCCTGGGGACCATCATGCTTTTAAGGGGCAGCATCACAGGACGAAGCATTTTGGGGTGCAGGGTAGCTGGGTACCACCGCTGCTGCACCCCAGGACACAGGATTTGTGCTCCCGGGATGGGTGTTCCTGCAGGTCCACCCCAAGTTGAGCTCCAGGGTTGGAGGGATCCCCATCAAGCTGCTCAAATTGGCCACAGGGATGCTTCTGGCCCCACGGAGGCCCCCGGGTCCGAGCCCTGATGGCCCCATTTCCCGAGGATGGGGAGGTGCCGGTCACCCCAGCCCATGGCAGCACGGGGACATGGTGACGGAGTGGGGCTGGCCGAGCCCCCCCCCCGCTCTGCCTCCAACACCATCTTCCCAGCTCCAAAAAAGGAGACCAGACACAGCACTTAAAAAAAAA
>VZTL01005430.1:55453-82516 GCA_013400535.1 Scopus umbretta
ACCCGACAAAAAAAGGCAATTAAATAATCCCATCCATCCCAGCAGGGCGAGAGGGAGCGGAGAAGCATCTTCCCCCCCACACACACTCCGAGTACTAGCAATAGGACGGGAGGTAACGGCCTCAAGTTGTGCCAGGGGAGGTTGAGTTTGGATATTGGGAAAGATTTCTTTCCTGCAAGAGCGGTGAGGCATTGGAATGGGCTCCCCAGGGAGGGGGTGGAGTCCTCATCCCTGGAGAGGTGCAAAAACCGTGTGGATGTGGCGCTTCGGGACATGGGTTAGTAGGCATGGTGGTGTTGGGTTGACGGTTGGACTGGATGATCTCAGTGGTCTTCTCCAACCTTAACGATTCTGTGATTTCTATTCTATGATCAGCGACGCTCAACAGGCTCCTCAGTTATTATAAATATTCATGGGTTTGTTTTTTTTTCCCCGAGAGAGGCGGCAGCATCCAGCCCGGTCACGGCAGCGGGCAGCACAGCTCATGGCCCCCCCGGGCAGCGTGGGGATGGGGCGCTGCTCGCTCTCCGTCCGGCACCCACGCACAGCACCTTCCCTGCCCTGCCTTGGGTCCTTCCCTGGGGTCACCCACCCCTCCTTCCTACTCATCAGTAGTCATTGAAGCCCCAATAATAATATTAACGCTAGAAATTCAAGCTTTGCGAAGGATTTCGTGCTAAAAACGGGGACCGCTGCAAGACACCCTTACCCAAAACGCTCTAGAGACCTTTAGGCGCGCCTGCCCAAGGTGACATTTGGTGAGAGGAAGGGACAGGGGACTTTCCTGGGGTTTCCCAGCCCAAAAGGCAAATCTAAATAGCACAGCCCCAGCAGCAGCAGCTCAGTCGGGGCCCCCCTGGCACTCGAACACTGTTGAGGTCCTGTTAACGGGGCCCTCGGATGCAACCAGCAGATGCAGACATCTGGACAGCGTTAGCGAGTCTTCCCCAGCTCGGCAGCACCTTCAAGGCCCCATGAGTCTCAGCTACAGCATTTTTCAGGTGGGTTAATGCCATTTAGCAACACCTCACTCTCACCACAAGCTCTCCCAAGCACCTTCCACTCTTTCTGGGTCAAGCTCTGCAGAGCACCAGGAAGGACTCCCTGAAGCTTGAAGACAGTTTCCTGCTAAAGCTCACCACGGAGGGGCCACGCAGGTCCCACCACTTCCACGAGAGGACAAACGCTGCAAAACAATAAAGTCACTTCAAAGAATAAACCTGTGGAAGTGCTGTGAGAAAGAGGGGGCACTGCCATCCCTTCTTGGATCCAGGCAGCTCGGTGGAAGTTCAGCGGAGCAGCCGTAAATCAGCAGCCTGGCACACAACTAGAAGAGATGCAAATGCAGGACAGGGCTGTCAACCATCAGGAAACCATCGTCAGCGAGGTCCAGAGGGACGAGGCTATGCAGAGCTGCAGAGCACTGCGAATGTCTTTCCAAGAAAGGGCACTTGGTGGCCAGGACTGCCGCGCTGGGGCGAGCCAGGGGCTGGGGTGGAGCAGGGAGCGTAAGCCAGAGGAAACCCTGGGCAGCCGACAGGCTCCGGTCTTCCCCCAGCAGTCCCTCAATCCCAGCACAGCTTCATCATTACTCCATTAAGTGATGTTTTTCCTCATTCCTCCACTTTCTCGACGGGTGCAAACTACTGCGAGTAGCGCAGTCGTAGGGCTAGGGAAAGGCAGAAGTCTCTCTGCTTCCCACCGGCACAGGGAACCTGAGCTGTTGGCCGGGGAGAAGTACATGGCCCTACACGGGGCAGGGGACCTCAACGGCTGGTGGTTATCCAGAGCAGCTTATAAAAGGCCTTTTTGTGCAAAGGAACAGGCGTTCTTCCTCTTGTCTACAGCCTCGATCACTTGATATCTCTGCTGACAAAAGCCCACAGAAGCTGGGGCACCCGACCATGGTCTGCAGCTGGGTCACGCAGCCTGGCAGCTGAGCCCGAGATCGGGGATTTCTGCATCCTGGCGTAAGCCAAGAGCAGCACGTGTGAAGCAGAGGCGGGTGATCACTCACAACCATGGAATTAAAGACAAAAAGAGCTCCTTGGTATCTATTTTCAGGGTGCTCCTGTTCTCACAGGCACTCGTTCTTCAGAGTCATGAAGGAGGCCACCAGCACATCAAGTCACACAAGCATAGGAGGTGTGCTGAGGAAGACCCCGGGCACCCGCACTTTGGTGCTTCATCAGCACAAATGGTCTTAGCCCATTACGGGTCCTTCTGCAAAGGACAAGGACAGTTTTAACGTAGTAAAACAGCTCTATGCCATTCGTAAGAACCTGTGCCTTGATAGACCAAAAAAAAAAAAAAAGTCTCCTTAGACCCAATGTCACATATGTCCCAGTAAAATGACTGTTCAACCAGCACACAATGCCACGGGAACTCAGCTCCTCGTGCACAGGCATTCAGGAGGCCACGGAGCAGAGCTGGCATGCTACGTCCTCCAGATCCAACAGGCGAGTCACAGCATCTAAGAGACCTACTCTTCTCCAGAAGGCCAGGGCTGGCTACTCAGCAGATGACTCAACAAGAGTTGGCAGAGGCCAGCAGCAAGCCCCCTACGGCAGAGCGATTCATGGGACGTACCGAATGGAACTCGGGTAGGGGAGCCAACACAACTTTGGGAAAATGAGCTGGAGTCTCTCCTTTCTTTTGCATCACGAAGGCAAGTTTGAAGTAGCTTCTGATAAAGCTAGAAAGCGACAGGATTGCAGACACGGGTACATGAATAAAATTAGATTGTATTAAAAAAAACCCAAACACATCAAAAACCCCAACCAAACCCTTCTCCCCTATCAAGACCTCTTACAACTGTCCTCATCACCGTGGAATTTGAGTGCCTTCCAGAAGCGTATTAATCAACACAGATTTGTCATGCAGAGGTCATTCACCCTCCCGCAGGGTCTAATTTGGCTTGGAGAATTCAGTTTATCTGCTGATGTAGGGAGAAAAATATTAATAAAAGTTTGACTTTCAAACCTTGCTTGTGTGAAGGAATTGTGACTTTTCCATTTACAGCAGTTCAGCTAAATTCCTTCCCCATGCCAATGACGAGCATGTCCAATGACTTCACGTTACACTTTTAAGCTTTACAGAAGTACAGCTGCCCAGCTGGCCAACTAATAAATGCAGCATAAAGGAAGCAATATATTAAGATCTTCTTTACCAGATTAAAGTTTCATCTGGCCTAATGAACAGCCAGCCAGGAAGCAATTTCTTCATTAAGGTATTGTGTCGGGAAGAGTTAATTATAAACCAGGATGCTCTCGTAGATACGCGGAAGCGATTAGCTTACCTGCTTTTGCACGGGGCAAATCTCCTTCTTCAGTCTCTTCCTTTTCAGAGTCATTCAGTTGCGTTCTCCAACAGGCACAATCACTAACGAATTTACTACTGACAAAGGCAGGCAGCAGAAGTCCTTCAGGGAAGCAGTCCTCCAGGAGTCAACCACTCTGGAGCAGGCCGTATCTAGACAGACGTACAGTAACACGACTATATTCTGCGGGGAACTTCCTTTTCCAAGGAAGTCATGCGCTTCAACTCCTCTTTGACATCATCTTTGCAATGGGTTTCCACGGCAATCTTTCCAGTTACCAGCGATGAGAGAACACATCCCAGACCACATCTGCTCCAACTCCTCACCCGTTCCCTCGTCACCGTCTGATACGGCAGACCTCTAACTTTAGACTGGTTCTCCATAGAAAGGACTCCAACATCCACCGAGAACCAAAGGACTTACCGTGTTATTATAAAATAATTCCATCAAGATGGAACACAAAAGGTAGAACTAGTGGAAATGATCACAAAAGAGGAAACGGAAGGTGTTTCTGAAGGGAAAACAAGCCTCTTCCTTTAAAGCAAGGAACATTTCAAGGTGGACCCTTTCTCTCTGCCGTTTCTTGCCGTGTCCACCTAACCCACACATCCATCCATCACGCTTCCCTGTTTGTAGACAGTACAGTGACAGGCAAGCCAAAGCCAAAGGCCAGTCATTGTTTTGATTCGATGATGAACAAGGTACAAATGAACAACCATCAAAGCTGCTTTCAGTTTCTAGAAGCAGCAGCTACGATAGCTGGCCTTTCGGTGAGACTCAGTCATGCTTTTGGCCTCTACACAATAATCGTGGTGTGGGGTGGGCACGGCAAATGCTGGTCAAAGAACATTTCTGGTTAGTTAATAACAAAAGCCTGCTCCTATAGGGTTTTAAAAAAAAAATAAAATCCTTCTGCCCTCTTTAAACTTCCAAAGATTTGCAGAATTTACCCTAAAAGTCTTTGTGTAGCAGCGGATTAAGAAGAGATGACTCCACTCCAGAATCAACACTAGACAAGCATAATTTCCTCAGTTTTTGGAAAGAACTCTTGCGTATTGGAACCAATGACTCCAAATGTCAACAGCCTCCTTCCATAGAACTATAAACACTGGGTGCTTTGCACCCAGCACGAGCTTTATCTGACCTGATGACAACAACGAATGGCAGTGAGTCAGCTTCACTAGCATCCCTTGTGAAGAAATCAAGAGAAGGATGGACGATAACGGTGTTAAGAGTACGGGGCTGAGGAGGAGACCTGCCTCCTTCAAACCTGGCCACGCGGGACCTAATTTTCAGAAGTTCTGAGAAGCTGCAGCTCCTCCTGATTTCATCTGGAATTGCAGGTGTTTGCTCCTCTGTGGAGAAAAGTCAAACAACCTCATGCTGTTCCTCTACAAAACTTTCTTCCCTCCACCCCGTGTGCCAAGCAAAGAGAACGTTTGCTTTACAGTATTTGGGAAAGCAGAGCGTAAACTCTTTGGGCGGCCCAAGACCAGCATCAAACACGCAAGCAGAGTCTTCAGATCACACAGTCCGATACACTAAAGCATGCCTGAACAGAAAATTTCTGAACAGAAGCGAACGCTTCTCCCTTAGCAAAGGAAAAAGGCTACAAATATTATTACCAAATGAGGAATTACAGCTACTTGTCACTGTATGTCTCAAGCTGCAACTCTAGACTGTTAGATTACTTTGGTAGGTAGTGAATGTTTTTAAGTGAGGTAAAACATTAAAAAAAAAAAACCATGGAAAAAAAGCAGCAGCTCTTCCTTTGCTTTGAAAGGTTTTACAAGGTGTAGCCCTCTACTTAGATGAGGATGGGTCGAAATGGACTGCCTCCACCTTTCTTCGATTTGCAATGTGCCTGATTCTTGGCGCCTATGCTTTTCTCAGGGAGCACCGCACAGGCACACCACTGGCCATTCGCATGAAACCCACCACCAGCTGTGTTATCCGACTGTAAGAAGACTTTCAAGCATCCCCCGAGGCATCAGCAGGGCCCTTAAGCTCTCGTTTTTTCATCAGTTGAAAGCTGAAAAGCATATTTCAGAAGCTAACTGGCTTCAAATGAGCACTCGGTGAGGCAAGATCTTGTCATGACTCCAACACAACCGAATTCCTTGTCGCAAGGAAAAAAGTCTATTCATATGTATATCAGAGAATCACACGAGAAATCTCAGTACCAGCAAGTTTTAGCACCTTCTGCTTCAGCAATGTACAAAAAAAGCTGCTTTTGAGCCCCAGAAGAGCACTTGGAAAGGCAAAGCAGCAACTTGCATCCAAACTGATCCCAAGGACAAGATAGTGGAAGGAGCAAATCGTTAAAAACAGATTCTGAAAAGTGGAAAGAGATAAGCCATTCTCTGAGCTGATTTATTGCAGCCATGTGATGGTGTATTATTTTTAACCTGCACTTTTAGCTTCAGATTTCTGAGACCAGACCAGATATGGCCTTCCGACGTATTAGATCATGGTTTTGTGATGGCTGGGTTTTTTGCATGCTATTCTGATAAGAAGAGTACCTCCAGATAAATTATAAATCTTGCACCCGGATATATTCTCACACTTTATTTCCTTCTGACTCTGGGGTAGGATATAACAGCTGCTTTAGCAGCATGCGGTACCACCAGCACAGGGCACAGTTTGAAAAATCCTACGCCAGATCTTTGTCTAGTGTCATTTAGTGTGCTTCTACTGACCTTCAAGGCAATCACATTATTTCTCATCATTGATTCAATTTGATTCATTACAACCCAATGTAAACTCCAGGGGTAAGCGGCAGAGCTGGACCGTAGCCACCGCTGGGTGAAAACAAGCCAAGGGGTGAAACAAGAAGTTCTGTGAAATTCTTAGTGAACGCAGGAGGCCAACATCTCCGAGTTGTGCCTCGCTCTCCGCAGAATCGGGTGTACCGTTACAGCTGTTCCTTGAACTAAATTGCTACGAACTTCTTAAGTACAGAAAATAGGAAACCACCGTTCGCAGCCACTCAGTTTTCCTCAGATGTCTTTTCCTGTTTATACATTACAGGAACTCTATTGTGATAAGCAAATGAAACTGAGACTTCGGGCTTCTGCCACCCAGAACCACAATCTTTGTATTTCATCTTTCGCCGCTGTGATGCTAGTTAAGCGTACAACCAAGCATCCTGTCAGAAGGCAAGCATCTAATGAAGTGAAGGGGACTCTCCCAGGCAAGGCTTAAAAAACTTCCAACATCATAAAAATTACCTCCGATTAGACTCTCCTGGTTCATACAGAAAGACAGCAAACCACGCGAAAGGTCGGTGGAGTCACAACTCCTCCGCTCTTTCAGTGCTAATAACGTCCAGCTTAAACAGCCATCACAGTTACCTTGCAAGTTCTTCAGTTCTGTGTTGGGTGGAGTAAGAGGCGGTTACGGCCCGGTTTCTTTAGATATTGTTCATACAGACAGCAAAGATACATTTAATGACTGCTGCCATAGTTACTACAAACTGATCTGATGTTATTTATTTAAGGGTTTTTTTTGCAGTACAAAACGTTGCAAGTAAGTTTTCTACATTGAGATAGGAAATTAAAAAAAAAAAATCATTGTTAAAAACAATTTAAAATAAATATATAAAACTGCTATTCCAATCAGGTAGTTATAAATATATTATGAACCAAGTACTTCCAAACTATGTTTACTTTGGAAGTGCATAACGCCGCTACAAAACCCAGCCATTTATTTAAAAACCTGACATTCATATCAAATCACTGATTCTGAAGTACAGCAAGATTATGTTAGTACAAAAGTGACACAAGTGAACACCACAAAACATACACCGCACAAATATTTACTGCATTATCTTCTTCATGTGACAGTCTCCTTTATGCTGCAAGTTTCCTAAGCACAATACACCTTTGTTTGAGCAGATCGTTATCAGTTCCAAGGCACCTTCCTCCCCAAGACACGGTTGGTGATTTTCTGAAAAATAAAATAAAAAACCAAACCCTGAGCGATCAGTATTATTCCTCTAAACCTTAAAAAACACTAAGCATAAAGGTATTTCTAGTTTTCTGAACAGAATATCAAGGGGTAATACAACACTAAGAAATGGCTATTTACACCTTTTAGGGCAGCTAACGCAGCCTCGTTTTTTCTCACTCGTTTGTACGAAAAACACCAGAATATCCCGCGCCGGCTGCTGTGGAAATGGGTCAGAACCAAGTCCAAGGAGTCAGAATACATCTTGACATTAGCTGACAGACTGTTTCCCCAAGTAACCACGATGCATGTCTTGCTCTTCACCTTCTGAACACAAACTTCCAGGCATCGTGTGTTCCCCAGTTTGCGATACATTTAGGAAAGGACACAGGAAAACTAGAAGAGTTACAGAGAAGAGCGACAAGCGTAGTGGAAGACACAGAAAGTGTCTTCTGCAATAAACAACTGAATAAATGAGGACTCTTCACTACAGTGGGAGAGACGAGCCATGACTGAAGGGGAAGAGATGAACATCTATACAATCCTAAACAGCCTGAAGCAGGTGAAAAGGTAATGTTTTTTGCAGACTCTTCCACAAATAATCTGGGGAGCCTTCATATAAAATTACTGCTAATAGATTTTAAAGAAACGAAACAAAAAGGCACCGAATACGCTGCGTGAAGAGTCACAGCCTTGTGCAGTTAAACTGCGGAACTCTGCCCTGTGGTGCTGCCAACACCAGACGTTCACACTTCACAAAGCAAGAGGATGAATTCATGAAAGAAATAAAAAAAAAAGGAGAAAAAAAAGAAACCCAAAACCACCCCACGCCAGTCCAAAGGTGGATTCAAAGCCCCTGGGACATAAATCCCACCAGACTCTTACAGCATCTTTGAGAAATACTGCTAGTGCTGGCTCTGTCACGGCATTCTTCCCCCGGCACCTGCTAGTGTGACCCATTCTTATGGCAACGGGCGATCCAGATGACGAAACGCCGCATCGTTCTGCTAGCTCAGCCGGCAAATCGCCGACATTTTGAAGGACGGAATGGCTGTAGGGAAGTGTACGATACAGTAAGAGCTTTGGGTAACTCACACGTCCCTAACAGCGGTGGGACCGATAGAGCCATCGCCCGATGAGACCTTCTGCATCACACCGATGAAGGCAACACGCAGCTCAGCTCTTTATACACACACAGAGGACGCAGTACATGTGTATATGGTGCATATATAGAATATATATAGTGTATAGACCATGTGTACACAGTATATAAACATAGTATATACCCATGCAGAATATACTCCGCTTCCATACACAGATATAAAAAGCAGCAAAGCTGCTGACATGAATCCGGGTGTGAAATCTGTCCCCAATACCTCATGAAGCCTCAGAAGGGCTCAAAACGCCGCGCACCACAAAACCTCTGAGCAGTCCTTACAGCTCACAGGCCCTTTTGCAATCTAATAAGCAAATCCAGGCAGCAATTAGATGCTATCTCCCCCTCTTTGCTCCACTTCCAGGAACTGACTACAAAACAAAAAACCCTAACATGTTGCTGACAGGAGGGAAAATGTAGCCAAGGGGATGAAAAACAAACATTAAAAAAACCCCAAAACTACACTGTAAAGCAGCGAGCAAAATGCAATGCAGTTTTACACCTCTAGAAGCATGTGGTTTTTCCTTTGGGGTAGTGACACCTTGTGGCCCCTATCATGCATAGGCTCTAAAGGACATGTCCCATCCATAAATAAAGTGTTTAGTGTTCCCGACACTAATTATCTTTTTAATTTTTTTTAAGGGGTAGAAGGAAGTACATAAATTAATAACTTTGCTATCCTCCTTTATGGAAGTTTCTCCCACGCTCCCTGTTTACAAAAATGGCAAATTCACTACATCTAATGGAAAAGCCTCAGGAACAGAACAAATTTGTACCTGATAAACTCATATAATTCATTTTCACTTCACTGGGGTCGAAGGAGTTCTGATATATGCTGTCATCAGGTCAGAAATCTGTCCCAACTATACAGTTTTCAAAATTAAAGGGCATGCACCGTTCCCTTATCCGACTACTATAATTTTATGTTCTATTTAAAATGAAAAATACAAAAGCAAAGGGATACTGGGACAGAAGATCAGCCCAGACCCACGTGCATCCTGTGACAAAAATCTCCTCGGGATACATTTCTAAGAAGCCGGTGTTCATTTTATTTTTTACCCTGAAGTACCAACCCATAAATTATATCAATATGCAGTTATACCTAACCATACCTCTACATTCTGGTGTGAGAATTTCACTTGTAAGTGATACTTCAGCAAACACCACTTGTCCATGCTGATGTACGCAGAGGTATGAGTGTGTGTACAGGTTGAAATCATTGCTTCCATTCCCAGATATGAATCACCCCTAACCTGTGAGCCCTCAACGCCCGATGGAAGTGGCATGCACACTGTACTGCTAGCTAATCCCATCCTCAGAGGCAGCTGTACTGCTATTAGTGAGGAGTGCGCCTAGTTTTACCGTTACGTGTCTACTCCTTTGGTATCAGTGACAGGAACAGAGGCAGAAATTCAGCCAAGAAAATACGAGTGGAAGCCACAGACACTGCCAAACACGATGCCTCAGCACAGTTTCACCAGCAGTTTAACCTGGGCTGCACTCTGAAGGGGAGCAGCTGGGGCGTGAGTACATCCTTCCCCACATCAAGATGACCAGTGCTAGCCTGTCAAAATCCAGAGAAGGACGAAGAAGTTTCATTAGGAGCAGGTCATGCCACCAAGCACTGCCCTGGGAGTCGGAGATGGGAGTACTATGCCTGGCTCCACCATCGACATGCAAACTTGAGCAGGGCGCTTGACTCTCTCTGCCTCCCTCTCCTTCCCCAGGCTTTGTCTGGATATATGCCAAGCAAACTCGGAAGGAACTGTCCCCTGCTAGGTTTGTATAAGGCACACCAGGACCCCTCTAGGTGACTGCAATTAAAATAAGAGTCAGATCTATTCCAGAGTGCTGATCTGCTGCTGCACACCAGCAGTTCACAAACTCGTCACTGTGAGAGATACTCAGACCGCAGTTAGGGTACAGTGCTACACATCATTTAAGTGATACAAGCCTAGATTACATATGGTTTTAGTCTAGCTTTTGTACCAGCTGTTTTCTTCTCCTAATACTCTGCGTCGTCTTTGGAGTCATTCCACAGAATCTGTGGTTCTTTTTCTCATGCACAATCAGATACGCTTAGAAGCTGATGCTCTCAGCAACACGTTAACCAAATTCTAAACAAACCATTCACCGTATTTACAGCTACTCACTACAGCTATTCTGCATCCTCAAGGAAGACGGAAAGATTACGATATTTACTGCAATGAATCACCATCCCTCTGCCAATCAAAACCACACATGTATACAAAAATTCTGATCCGATTCCCTCTCTGCTTCCAGCTGACTACGCCACTTCAACTCAACAACTGCCAGCATTCATTAACTCTCAGACCTTACTGTACCGGCATCTGAGATTCTCAGACTAGTGGGAAAAAAAAAAAAAGTATCCTGAATATACCCTGCAAAAGCATAGCATCAAATTCCAGTAATTCTAGTGCTAAGTACCCACAATCAGATTAGGAAGGTATTCTGGAGAATACATTGCATTACAAGCCCTGACTTTTAAAATCCAATTACTGCTGTTCCCAACAAATAACTAACCCTATTATTCCAGCTCTGGTAGGACAGCTCTGCCAGGAAAGAGATGCTAAAACTGAAGTGCAAGCTTAAGATCCAGAGCGGGGGCGGGGGGGGACACGACCAAACAAAACAAAACAAAAAGAAACCCAACCCAGTTTTAATTTTTAATGCGTGTCCTTAAACCATTGAGATTTATAACGCAGTTCATTGCCTGCTGCGAGAGTTCGCTAGAAGGCTACGCTGTATGGTATATGGGTTAGTTAAAAGGCAGGAAGGTAAATAAGGTTAGAAGCTCAGTGTTTGTATTGCAAACTGTTGTTTCTCATCTTATAGTTCTTACTAAGTCTTAAAAGAAAGCTGAAGCACATGGATGCCTGGAACAGCTCAAGAAGTGATACACTGATCAGTTTTGGAGATGCACTTCTCAGAGGGGACAAACAGGCCTCCTCTTTTTTATCAGGACATTTCTATCACCTCACTGTGTATAAATTGCTACTGCTTGTTACACAGAAATACTAGATAATTAGACGGTGCTCATGGGAGGGCATAGGGATAGAATACTCTTCCTTGTTACGTATCCTGCTTAACCCAGGTGAGTCCAGCACAGGGTTCTTCAATCTTTCAGTCATTAATTAAACTTGTGTTTAACAAACACGAAACACATTACACAACTTAGCCAGCCAGGGAGGAGAGCATTAGCAGGAGTTCTGAGCTAGGACAGAAGCAGCTCTATCACTGCTTCGTGGCAGAATGAGGCAGGATTCAGCAGAGTCCTAGAGTAACCCTCCAAAATGGGCCCCACTGTTTCCTTCTCCTGCTCACCAAAATCCTGGAGTCCTCACCCCATCTGTTGCTCTGCTGCTGGTTGTGTGGCGAGGCCTCAGCACAGAAGCTGTTCTTGAACTGCTGGATAAGTGTTTGTGGTTCCAAGTTAATCACACCCATGCTTAGGGATACTGGTTTATCCTACAGCTTGCCAGACAGAGGAGACCCTGGGCCGACCAGTGCCAGTACAGTAAGACCACTCTATCAGCTGAACGAACACTTAACGGTAAAATCCACAGCCCCAAAGTTAACAAATTAGCACCAGGACTGCCAATTCCCCACTGGGGCAAAGTTAAGAATGACGACTCCAGGCTTTGTTAACCATGGTTGGGAAGTGAGCTAAATCCATCTACAGCGAGGGTACACAAGAGCAAAACCAGCAGCTTTCAGTTCAAGGAAGCATGGTCCTTCTTTAAACATGCTCCACGATCCCTCTGTTCTCCCCTCAAAACTGCACAAAGCCTTTTTTGTAAGCTTTAATCAGGACCATGCTTCCTTGTCTTTTTTCCATACACCATGTATGGGTACTGGAAGGATTTCAGCTTAGGTAGGGGGATTTTTTGTTCCACATTTTGCTAAGCTTGACTGCTTTGACCCTGATTGAATGCTAATATATCCTAACCACCGAGAAGCTGCAAAATAATACCACAGAATTAACATTTAGTAAATATTACTGTAATGCTTGTGACCTCAAGGAAAAAAAATTCTAAAATGTTCCAGTATAAATACTTGACCAGAACACCTACCATTTTGTAAAGCTGTGCTTTCAGGCGGTAAGAGTTGTATTCCATTTTTCTCTTCTCCTCCTCTCGCTTCTTCTGCACCTCTGGCAGCTGCTCGTAGATCCTCAAGTGTAAAGACAAAAAGTCAAAAATAGTGACTTGGAAGGAAGGAACTTATTGAAATATATATAAAAAAAAAATCCTCTGTTTTATCTTTGCATTCTGTTAGAGGCTACTGGCCAACCACATCATAGAAACATTTATTTGAGGGTTTAGTCGTGTCACACAGGGAAAACATGGAATATGTAACAGTTGTGATAGCAGACATTCCCACATCCCATAATGGCTTTCTCTTACAAGCAGCACCCTCCTAAAAGCAGTATTTATACCACTTAAAATGACCATACCGCTGCAAAAGGCAGAGCTTCAGTATCTCCAGTACAGAACAGCCCCGTCGCTTTGAGGATACGCTGATTCTGCGCAACATGTTTATCCACCAACAGCAATATTTTCATCACAAGAATAACCTGAGCCAAGCTATTTAGGCATCTTTTCAGTATTTCGGTATTTTCAACATTCAGCACTGTTGCCCTGTTTAGCTGCACGCTTTGTCTTCTCCAGTGCTGAACTTCTCCCATACCAGAGCCGAGCAGCAAGGGATGCTCTGAACTGAAGGCGACTGGTGCTCAGCGCAGTCATGCGCTCCTCTGGGCCGTCTTCCACGCTACCATCTAAAGGAGGGCCCTGAGACCTAGGATGGCAGCGTATTGCTCACGCTGCCTTCCTCAAATCTTCCTTTAAGATCATAA
Organism: Scopus umbretta; assembly: GCA_013400535.1. Lineage (NCBI taxonomy): Eukaryota > Metazoa > Chordata > Aves > Pelecaniformes > Scopidae > Scopus > Scopus umbretta. The sequence continues at coordinate 68,756 of VZTL01005430.1, forward strand.
AGCTTTACTAATTTCGTGACAGTGGTCGCCAAGATAGGCAGCTTCAAAAACACTGCGGTTTACGGGAGGTGGAAATGAATGATGTTCAAAAACTTCAATCCTGTAATATTTAAAGCAAGACAGATCCTACTACAACTCCTTTCTTAACGTGCTGACTTGATAATCAGCAAATAGAAAAAAAAAGAGACTTGTTACAGATACAATACTGCATTATACCCTTTTACAGACTTTTCATTCTTACGCCAGTAGAGTATTTTCGCATAATTCCTGTCGGCACTTCAAACATTTTTAAACACATCCATGCCTTCAACTCTTTAAACACAACCATGCCTTCAACTCATATTATCTGAAAGTACTTCAGCACACTCCATTTTGAATATTGCAAATCAATACAGCCCACCAGCCAGAAGGGGCATCTTCAACAGTTGTCTTGGAACTAATACCAGCAGGAAAATAAGTAATGCATCAGAGAAGTTAGCTGGAAAACAGCGTAACAGGAAGCTGTATGATTATGCATAACTAAGTAGGCAGAATCAAGAAAGCAAAGATCAAATCTAAATCTCAATTAGTACTGAGTTTTATCTCCTAACTCACCAGCGTCAGCTAGGGAAAGCCATACACATTTGTAGCCTCTACAGTCCCCCACACAAAGGTGTTTACTGCTCCATCTCACTTCACAGGGGAACTGATAAGCAAGCCAACATACATTCAACACCAAAAAGAAAACAAAAAAAAAGGAAAAAAAAAAAAAGGAAAAGAAAAAAAAGGGCAAAAAAAAAAGGGGCAAAAAGGGGCAAAAAAGGCAAAAAAAAAAAAAAAAAAAGGAAAAAAAAAAAGGGGGAAAAAAGGGAAAAAAAAAAAAAAAAAAAAAAAAAAAAAAGTCCGCCACACTCCTTCCAGTGACCTACCTTCCTGTGTATCCCTATTTTCCTTACTCTGTCCACAGCTGCTCTTAGGAGACAGTGTTCAGTGTTGGGGTGAAACTGAAACTGTCTTCAGTGTTGGGCCCCTCACGACAAGAAGGACGTTGAGGGGCTGGAGCGTGGCCAGAGAAGGGCAACGGAGCTGGGGAAGGGCCTGGAGAACAAGTCTGGTGAGGAGCGGCTGAGGGAGCTGGGGCTGTTCAGCCTGGAGAAGAGGAGGCTGAGGGGAGACCTGATCGCTCTCTCCAACCCCCTGACAGGAGGGTGCAGTGAGGGGGTGTTGGTCTCTTTGCCCAAGGAACCAGCGACAGAACAAGAAGAAACGGCCTCAAGTTGTGCCAGGGGAGGTTTAGATTGGATATTGGGAAACATTTCTTTCCTGCAAGAGTGGTGAGGCATTGGCACAGGCTGCCCAGGAAGGTGGTGGAGTCCCCATCCCTGGAGGGGTTCAAATGGTGTGTAGATGTGGCACGTTGGGACATGGTTTAGTAGGCATGGTGTTTTGGGTTGACGGTTGGACTAGATGATCTCAGAGGTCTTTTCCANGTTATTTCTGATCTGCAACAAGTCTGTCTATTTTTTATTCTGTTTCCCAAGAAAGTAAGGCTTCCAAGGTTCACAGCCAGACCTCAGCTGCGTGCACTGTAAGGCAATCTGAAAGACGATAACTGTCATACACCTTAATGCCCGAAGTACAGGTTTTATTCATGTCATCGCAGTGTAACTCCGGTTGGAAGGGACCTCTGGAGCTCACCTAGTCCAACCTCCTGCTCAAAGCAGGGCTAACTTCAAGGCTACATCAGGTTGCTCAGGCCTCATCTTGTCAACTTGTGACTGTTTCCAAGGATGCACATTCGACCTCCTCTGTGGGCCCTGGTCCACCACTTCCACCACCCTCCTCATGAAGAAATAAAACCCAATCTCCTTGTCTCCAGCTCAAATTGCTCCTTACTTGTAACACATCACCACGGCTGCTTGTCCTGTCAACGTGCACCTCCAAGAAGAGTCTTCCTCTGCCTTCTCTACATCCCTCTTCTGGCAGGGAAGCACCACCGCCAGATCCTCACCTTCAGCCTCCTCCTCCCCAGGCCAAACAAACCCAGCCTCCGCAGCTTCTCCTCAGGCACCGTGTGCTCCACCTCCCTGACCATCTTGGTGGCCTCCACCAGACACAGGCCACTCTGTTGACCTCTCCCTTGTACTGGCAGCCCAGACAGGAGACGTAATCCAGCTGTGGTCCCATGAGTGCCAAGCAGAGGGAATATCCACTTCCCTCCTCCTGCATGAAATGCAGTGTGTAGCTGGCCCTCACTGCAAGAGCATGCTGCCAACTCACGTTCAATTTGCTGTCCACCAGCTGTCAGGCCACCAAGGCCCTTTCCAGAAGGGCCACTCCACAGGCAGTCTGTCCTCAGACACTGCCAAGAGGGGGTGTCTGCCCCAAGGACAGACTTGGTATTTGTCATTGTAGAACTCCATGAGACTCCTCTTGGCCCTTTCCTCCAGACTGCAGAGACCGCTAGAAACTGCAGACCCACTCTCCAGCATACCGACTGGTCCTCCCAGTTCAGTGTCACCTGCAAACCTGTCAAGGTGTACTCCATCCCACTGCTACTACCAATGAAGACACTGTGAAACAGTCCTGGCCCACAGCACTGTCCCTTTCAGATAGCACAAACCCTTCCCTGCATGTACATTCCAAGACTTCAGTGCCACAAAGCACTTGCACATAGGCTGAAATCCCAAACGCTTAAAGTATCCCTTGCCTCAAGGTACACTCTTCACCCTTGCTTTGCTTTGACTCTAAATCACTTACAGTATCACCGTATTTTTATGTAACTTTACAAGTTATCAGAGATGACTTCATGAGTCTCTAATTTATTTTTAAGTATTTACGCCGTTTCTCAACTGGTACTCTTCCAAACCACCTTCTCTTGACACCGCTACCGTTTCAGAATCTAACTGCAATAAACTCCTTTTTTTATTATATCTTTGTGTGCTCTCTCTGGAGCATAGATATTCCAAATGTTTAATACATTGTTAGTGCGCTGTGCATTTTATATATTGATTACTTGAGTCAAAAATAAGGCAAAATCTATCATAAGGTAGTTTTCTTCAAGGGTAGAAGCCTCTGTTTTCCTTTGTGGGTAATTTTATTTCTTCCATAAAGCTACTTTCACTTGGTGAAATGACGCCTCACGTCCTGCACCAACTACCTAGGTTTGTTAATGCTTAAAACCTTACAGATGATCTAGTGGCCCACACCCTGCATTCCCTCTCATTTCGGGATCCAGTACTTGCAGTTTGCGGTAGCGCTTGGATGGTAGATACGGCAGCAGCATACTCAGGTTTAGTTACGGAAATCATTTTTCCAAAATGATCTTGTTTCTCAGATTTTCTAAATAGGTGCTATGTCCCTCTGATAACTCAGCTTTTTCAGCGCAAGACACCTCATCCCCAACACCCAATTCTTTGACTGCAGATACGATTCATCCATCTTTCCCACCCATTTACTCAGGTCACCTATCCCCCTGAAACAACGGTTTCTTAACCTTACCGTTTAGATCTTTGAACCATCTCACTCTTCGGAATTGTTCTTCTCTTTTCTCTAATCAGAAAACCTAAAGGGAAAATTTTGAGGTAAGAGAACAGCGAACAAGTCTACTTCTCACAAAGAATACTATTGCAACAGTCTGACTCCTTTGTAAACTATGGATTCTTAGAGACAATAATTTTAAATAAGTGTAGCATTTTTATTAAAAATACACACACCCTTAAGTATAATGTGGAAATTCATTAATTCCTACAGAACGTAAAGAGCAGAACCATAAAGGTACCTCTGTCAGACAGCACGTGACTTGCATTCCTGTAGCGCTTTCTTTTCTCTGGAGGATTAAATAGCTCTTCTCGTTCAGATTGCAGTACGCTCTGTATCCTTCTTTCCTCCATCACAAGCTTCAGATGCTTCACACGCTCTCCAGAGCGGGAGATGAAATCAGGGCGATGCACTGCAAGAGCCTCCTAAGATGGGACGACACAAAACAAAGCCTGAAGTGGCCAGACTGTCTCCCTACAGCTGGAAGGGAACAATCAAAATACCCAACACCATTACCAAAGCATGGTAAAATATCCCATCAAAGAAGTATTTGGTATAACGTACAAAATCTTGTATCCTTAATGCTGGGTAGATCCTCCGAGACCTTGTTTAACAAACTATTTGTCAACAACGAGTTAATTAACTGCTAAAAAAAAATTGCTAAAATAATTAGCAAATGGGACACAAACCGCTTCTCAAAAAAGCATAGCAAAACATTAAGAAAGTTGAGCCCATAGAATAGACGATTCTGTAACTTACTACAACCTCCCCTGTTATAAACCAGTGGGCACATCAACGTTAGCAATTTAGTTTGGAGCAGAAGTGGAATTTTGAAAGCGATCTCTTGATATCCCTGTTTTCCACACTTCGATTTCCACCACAGGGCAGTCTCTGAGCACATGAACCGATGCAACTGAACTTAGAGAAACTTCAGAAGTGCACCTTAATTAGCACTTCCTAATTTACGTTTCACTTGCTGTGGACAATCTCTTTCAAAAATATTTCTGTACACTCCATCTGCATTTTGCCACAGATATTTAGAATGATCACACCTCATCTGAAGCGCACACTGTATATACATGGGTATGTATGTACGCACGCATACGCTGTTTGCACTGTATGAATTAAAGCCCATTTTAATCACATCCTATGTACATCACACAGGATTATTTCTGCATGGATGCAAGTATGACTTGACACTACCTCAGCTACATTCCCTCTAGTTCCTGAAGCCAAATGATTTAAGCCCTAAAATATTAGGTCAATTCACATATATTAACATATTACAGGCTTGGGGAAGAGTGGCTGGAGAGCTGCCCGGCTGAAAAGGACCTGGGGGTGCTGGTTGACAGCCGGCTGAACATGAGCCAGCAGTGTGCCCAGGTGGCCAAGAAGGCCAATGCCATCCTGGCTTGTATCAGGAATAGTGTGGCCAGTAGGAGTAGGGCAGTGATCGTGCCCCAGTACTGGGCACTGGTGAGGCCCCACNAAGCCAGGTTCCCATAACCAAAGAGGACTGATAAATTCATCGGTTTTCTTCATTTGTTTTTTTTTGTTGGTTCGTTGTTTTTGTGTTGTTTGTGGAAAGCAGAAGCCATCTATAACATGTTGACTTCCACTGATTATAAAAGCGAAATAACCAAAAAAAAAAAAATTTAAAAAAAAAAAAAGGAGCAAAACGTGTTTCACAAGATTCAGCATTACTCCTGAAATCCTACTGAGATCCCAGCAGCCTTTACCTGTAGCGTAAGCTTCGCGAACGGTTGCAAGGACCTGTTCTCTGTGTCTCTTTCTGGAACGGCTGGCTGAATCACGTTGCTGTGCTGCTGCTCTTGCCAGTTCTTCTCTCGGAGAGGCTCTCTCCAAGGCTTCGTGTTGGTCAATGGTTCAAACCAAGAGGGACCAGGAGCAGAAAAGGAATTGGAATGGTTTTCTTTCCTAGATTCAGATTTCAAGTCTTCTGCTTGGACGAACCATGAAATTCCTGCTACAAAAAAAAAAACAAACAAAAAAAAAACACCACACAAGAAAAAAAAGATTTGTAGACAATACATGGGCTTATTTTCCATCCCCATCTATGGCCCTTCATGCCCAAGGTCTTAGCTACATACAGTCAGAGGCCTAACGCTGCAATAAAGTTAAGTCAATAAATTCAGTTTAATAACAGTGGGACTCCGTAGCAGACACCTTTGGCAGTTTCAAAAGAATTCCTTTGCCAAGTGTCAGAAAGCCAGCAAGTCTTCATCAAACAACACTTTTGAAAAGGCACAAAATGGCTTAGTTTGCAAGTTTCTCTCTATTATCTATTTATCAACAATTACACATTTTCAAGGAGCCTCTGTGCTGTCCTAAGCCTTATGGCTTTTTACAGATATTTTTGAAGATCAAATGCTTTACATCTTCCAAATGTTAAATATGTATACAAGAATTATACTACTCACAGTTTATATACACAATGGGATTTGAAAACATCAGCTAGTACTCTGAGCAGATACTCTCAATTTTCTAAATTAAACCAGTATGAGAATGATTTGTCCCTACAACAACAGTAATGATGACTATGGAAAACATTTTTAAATGTTTAATCATGACATTGTGAAGACTGATGGGAAATTAAAAAAAAAATTTAAAAAAAGAGTCAGGAGGTTACACCATCCGCCCAAAAATGCAACTCTAGCTAAAAAAAGGGAGACGAGTCTAGTTCTTCTGGTACCGCAATCTTCCCTCAAGTACTCCTGAAAAAATACTTGTTCTTTGAAGCCTCAGTACATGAAACAGTAAGTACAACTTACAGTGCCCAGTTACTCAGAGCTTAACAGAACCTTTTATACCTTGAAAATCAAAATTAAGTATCTACATGATTCCCGTCTCATTCATCTTTCCTTGCCTTATTCGCCTGATTCATTGCTTCCTATTTACTACCTTTACTGGCTAGGTTGCATCTGACAGCTTGACTGAAAATGTCATCATAATAGAGCACCAGAGAGCTCACTTGATATAGCGGTTTTGTTTAAAATTCCTTGATTTAAAAACAGAATAAGAACTGACCGTACCAGTGACAGACTACTCTGTGTCCTAGCTAATCCTCCTCACATATTTTGCGCGTTGCTGTTGAGCTGTACAGCTTTTCTGGTCTGCAGAGAAAGTGTATTTTGGACTGACCTTGTGGTAAATGCAGCCTGCTCCTTTTCATCCTTTTCTCCATGAAAAAATTGCCTGGCTCTCCCTTCTGCTTACCCTTGCTTCCCGCTGCCTGATGATCTGTGACCGTACCATCTGACTCTCCAAAAATACCATCAACACAATGCCAGGGTTCCTGTGGCCGTTGATTTGGCTGGCTAGATCTTGGGGTAGGAAAAGTCACACCAACATCTCGAGTGTTTTTCTTAGTCGCACTGTTCACAATTTCCAAGTCTCCTGTAGTTGAAAATGAAGCAGTAACATCTTACTCCAGAGCAGCTGGAAGAACTTCAACATCAGCACGCGTGACATGCACAGTTCAGGGGACGACCCTCAATTTTTACTTTGAAGCTGAAGGATCACTTTCCTTATCCCACCTTCAAAAGGCCAAAATCTTTTATATTCCCCACTTCCAATTCAAGGAGAGTTTACAGTGACTCAGGATTGTTACTATACAATAATCTGAGTAAAATTAAACCAAATACCCCAAGCAAAACAAGTATCTCTATATGTATATAGACACACACATATACAGGGGGGTGGGAATTAAACTTGAACCAACTATGCCCCTTGCTGGGGACCTGCGTTATCTCTCTGAAGAGTCAACTTCAAATCTGCTACTGAAAGACACAATGGCAGGTCAACATACAGCTTTACAGTTTGGACAAGGGAACTGCAGGTTTTTCTGGACCTGTTAGTTTACCCAGTGCGTAGGTTTTAGCCATAGCTTGCCCACAGCACTACAGATATTTAACGGAAACAGCACCACAAACATTTAACAGAAACATATAAAGCGGAAGGTGTCAACTAACATTCAAAAAGTCATAATGCGATCTTGAAAACAAGCCGTGAAAATGCTTTTCTGATTCCATCTACTTGCACATGAAAAAAACAAAAAGGCAGTAAAAAAATAAATAATTGCTATGTCTGATGAATAAAACAAAGCCATTGCTCAAACTGATGATGGGAAGTTGGCCTATAAATGAAAGCAATGAAGAAACTGATAATTGCCACCAGAAAAACCCAAATGCCAAACTGCACCAGTGCAGGATCAGCTTATGTTTTAAATAGAATATAACATCCAAAATATTACCAAGAAGTATAGGCAACACTGCAGTTGCCTTCCGAAATAGCAGATGCCTACAAAATACATTCTGTGAGTAACAGATGTCTTGCGGGAAAAGCGATATATAAAAAATACAGTTAGTCCACTTTTGCTGTTGAAATGGATCAGAAGCTTAGGTTAATAAACTTGTAAGCGAGAAACCTGGCTACTAAAGCAGATCAAGAAAGGAAATGAAATGGCTCATTTTAATTAGAACACAACATCTTTCTCTAAAAGCACGTGAAGTGCATTTGAAGAATGCTGCCTGTACATATCCATCACCAGAAACCCAAAACAGACTTGAGAGAATGGTTCCTAAAGAGATGAAACGCAGAAAGAAATGGGGAAAGGACAAGCCTGGAATTCAACAACTCACCTACTTGGATACCTTTGCTCAGCATCCGTGTCCGTCGCTTGTTACTAAGAGCAGAGCTTGGCCCCCAGGAACTGCTGCTTGCAGAAGTTGAATCTGATGAAAGGGAGATCGCGTTCTAGAAAAAAAAAAAACATGCAAGAGAACAGAAATTCCTGAAATACCCACCGAAATGAACAGGAAGCGGGTTTTAAACTGCAAAGAAGTTATAGTCATCACTCTTTCCTTGTTGCACCTTGACTCTATTGTTATTTAGATATTGATCACAGGCTGATCAGTGTTTCTTATTGCTAAGCCACACAAGAGCCAGCCTCGACTTTATCCTCATGCACCCATGCACTTCAGCATCCCATTATAGTAAGAAAGCGCATTATTTCTGTAGGCGAGAGCTTGCCTGTGATCAGGTTCCGTAGGGTGCTGAGCATCCTCCAATTCAACCGTCCAAAGTTCCTGAGGCAATGTGGCCTGTCAAAACAGGCTTACAAAAAACCCTTTGCTGCGGCAAGATCATTTGCTGGCTGTACTTTCATGGGAGACTGCAAAGCGTGAAAAATTTCTGCTTTGGAAAGAGGGAGAATAAACATCTAAACTGAACCCTACATCCCTACCCTCCCAAACCGAAAGCCTTTAAAGGTTGCTGGGTTTGCTGAAGGGACAAACCATCTTGAAAGGTTAACATGTTGCTTTGTAAATTCACAACGAAGTCCAGCTCCGTACCACTGGAAAAAGAGCAAAGTCCTTTCACAAGTTCTCTCACCCTGTCATCCTGATTACCAAGTTCTCCAGGTGGAGAAAATTCAACGCAATAAAAACAAGAAAGAGAAGACACATGGTAAGATCACGGCTTCGGCAAAATACTAGTTTCAAACCTTCACCATTCACACAAACAGACGTTCCAGCTGCAGGGATGTAAGCAGCACAACTTTGTTCTAATAAATTCATTTCAGTTTTACGACGTGTTATAACTTTACAGCCATTTAAAAAGGAATATACTCTGTAAGCGTAACGCATCTAGTCCACAAGCTTTTTGGTTATATAAAATACAGAGAAGGTTAGTGCTTCATTAACAGCAATTAACTGACAGTGCTTCCCCAGGCTTCAAATCCAACCGTGTGGCACAGACGCTGCAACTCCGCTGAATTTAATTTTTAATTATGAAAACGATTTTTTTTTTTCCTTGATCATAGCAATTAGTATCCTATTAGTAACTCATAACGCTATCCACGATGGAAATGAACAGAGGCGGGTTTATTACCTTTTTATTGAACCTCTGCTATCAGCACTTCAATGCAAACCCTAATTTCATTTCAACATTAAAAGGAGGCAGTTTTTACTCTCACGCATACTGACAAGAACTGGTTTTTCGTTTCATAAAGCTGTTTCTGCTCTAGCAGAGTGCACTAGACAGATGTAGTAGATCTGTATCTTCTTTCTGAGAACAGAAGCAAATTTGAATATGTGCTCAGCAAAAGGGAAGAAAGTATAAAGTATGGAAAAAACCTCCAAGAGAACCCATTTGCATACACATGCATATCAGCCAGCAGAAATAAATACAAGCGGCCACTCAATACTGAATATTGACGTGCATATTCCTATCTGGACGAGAATATTCGGTGCAGTGCTTTCAAAGCCCTTCAGCAGCTGAACAGTGCAACCTTTAGCTTTGTACCTGCTACCAGATGGCAGCTTGAAGAGTGCTTTAGAAAGAACAGAAACTGGAATAGATAAAAACCTTCTGGGATGGGTTCAGCGTATCTATAAATAAATAAAAAAAAAAAAAAAGCTGTAACCAAGTTTTCTGGAAGCAGAGCTGACAATAGGCTCTCATAAAAAAACTGAACTACAAAATGCAGCACTTGCCTGAAAGATTTGTACAGTAGTCTCTCTAGGAGTAGGGCTCCTGCTATAAATAAATATCTGTCTCAACCAGAGAAAAAAAAATAAATACATCTTGATTTCTGTTCAGCCAAGCATCACAGAAATTACCAAAATTTGGATGTTAAATTAAGCTTGCCATTTTGCCATCCATTTTCTCTCTTCTCTCTTTATTTGAGGTGGGTCATGTGTCTTTTTACATGTATTTTTAAAAAGAACGCTACACCAGCAGCTAAAAGACACTACTTTCTGAAGCCATACGGGTTCAATGCAACTTCGAGCACTGGGAACAGTGAGCTTTTATTCTCACGTAAGTATTACTGCAATCAGTTATCACATGGGTGATTTTAACAGGCAAAAGACTAGTTGTTTTGTTTGTAACGTCCAAATAGACATTGAAAGATTAGTCTTACGGATGGAACGCGGAATGAAGTCATCCCCTAATACTACAGCCACGCAAGACATGTTGGATCCTAATTTCATTGTTAGATGGCCAGTGTTCTGATTAATAGTCCTAATGTTGCAAGGTTTGTGATAATTTTATTTTACCTTTAAATACATATTCTAAATAAAAATATTAATAAAAATAATTTTTAAACCATTCTTAGCCTTGAAAAAGACTGTTTCTCCCCCACACATGCATTCATTAGCTTACTCGACACACAGACTGAGTTTGGGTTGTTTCTATTAAAAAAAAAAAAAAACACCACTTAACTCATTTCAGAGAAATCTATCAGTAATGATGACATTATCGCTTTCTTCTGGCAATACGAAAAAAAGAAAGAAGTATTTCTTACTTGTTCCTGTACTTTTCAGCCCTAATTTCTTACTACAATCACCAAATCCATGCCAAGGCCCCCTTTCAGGAAATTAATTTTCATTTCGCCTCCAAAGGGCAATGGCCAAATTCCACTGAAGTAATCAGAAAGATTCTCTCTACTTTAAAACAGCTTTACTCCAGACTTTTCACCTAGAATCCTTAGGGCTGAGACTTGGTCTTTTAATAGGCCTGAACTGCCAAATACAGAAATTGAAGAAGCTTACAACCAACACTCAGCAAGACAAAACAATTTCAACATTTAAAACAGACAAAGAGTAAGAAAATTCAAATAATATTTCCAATTTTTATGAAATGGTATTTATGCTTGCCCAGAGATATTCAGGGAGCAATGTGCAGTCAATCTCTACAACCTCAACTTACCACCGCTGTTTTCAGGACTGCTAAAGCACAGAACCTGCGGGTAACTAGAAATCAGATACAGCAGGATCTTGCTTCCCAAGACAAATAAAGGAAGAGGGAAAAAAAGACAAATAAGAACAAAGGGAAAGAAAGCACCATTGATGTTTTAAGATATTTTGATCTCATCCTTTATTCCCACAAAGGCAGAGAGAGTTGTTTGAGCTGCTTAGATCAAAGACAGAAGCGTACCATATAAACAACACTCTCTGGGAAGTTTTTAATGATTCTCCGAATGACAAACTCTACTACTGTACGGCCGTTTAAGAGTTCCTGTAAAGATTAGTTAGAATTGTCTTTTATTCTACCTGACCACGTACCTGGATCTCTTTCTTTCTCCCGTGTCTCTCAGAAGTAACCTTTGGATATTCTACACCCGCTGCTTTGCCACTTCCCTTGTCCCACTTTTCAGCGCGACTTTTCTGGTGGTTGATGGCACAATAAAGCTGGGAGAGTCTTGGTGACACCTGCACTCTTTCATGCCCAAAAGCCCTGATCAGCCTGGCAGTGTCAATGGTGGAAATGGAACTGCTCACCTCAGTCTGAGTAGCAGTTTCCAGCTCTGTTTGGGTCACCGCATCCGATTCTGAGGTGGTAGAACTGATCGTGGTGCCTTGACCTCCACTAAGCCTTGTCTCTGAGGAAGTGTCACTAGGAGTTTCCAAGTACTGCTGGTGCTCCAAAATTTTATTCACGTGGCAAATAATTTTCTCTCCTGACCTATTTTTCCTGAGCTCAGCGAAACTACTTTGATCATGGGTGATACGTGATCTTTCTTCAACGTGCGCGGCGTTAGGCTCTAAGGTACTTTCAGACATGCTCTTTTCTGGCAGTCTTATTTTCTTCCGTTCTCTTCCCTTAATTTTCTTTTCAGAAACGTTCTTGTCAGATTTCGTTGGTATTAGTGTATGCTTAATGGGATTCTGAAGGACCCTAGCCAACCGATCGAGGCGTTCAACAAGGGACAGCTCACCGTTACTCCTACAGTCATGGTGCTGGTGTCTCTTCTGGCACTCCAAAAACTTAATCCAGAGTTCATCTAAGCTACCACTGGAGTGGGTTCTGTGTTTTGGTGGTAAGTCTTTCTCCACAGCCTCACTGAGGCAAGTTGTTTGGCTACACGGCGAAGGAGACTTTTTAGCTGTCTTTTGTTCTGCTTCTCTCCTGCCACGCTGAAGTAGCTCCTTTCCTGACGCTTCATTCCCCAAAGATGGGCTAACATTTAGATCCTCGTTCTTGCTGTAATCTGCTTCCGCAGCGAGCGGAAAGAATTCATTTTCACCATCTTTATGACGACGAACAGAGAAAACACGTTGATGACGATGTGCTTTTTTCCGACTCTGCAAGACAACACTTGAGGAAGGTCTGGCATGCCCAGTGCCAGAGCTATCTTCTGACAGCTCGCTGTTGGACAGAAAGTAGCTCTCACACATGGGCATTGGACGATGAAGGTAGAACTGTGCAGATTTGAAGACCGAATGAGTGGTTTTTACAGATTTTGAATGATCTGTGCGTTCTAGAAGAGAAGAAAACACTTTAAATTTTTGTTGCTTTACAGGTAAGCAAGTAGCAAACAGCAAATCTTAAACGGGATGATTTTCATCCTAACACTTTCCAATCACTTCAAAGGATTAAAAGCAGGAATCATTGTACCCATTCCTAAAACACAACAAACTTAGACATGAAGTTTCAGTATTATTAGAAGTACATAAATAGTATTTTATATCATTTGCAACATGGAATCCAAGAGAATATTATATACAACTAAATCTGAAGGAGGAATCTGGATACACTGCAGGTCATTACCCAGACCAAAATTCGGACCGAGCCTTTATGTATATTTATGGAAACTCACGACAAGCAGCCACAACTCCTTTTGCCTCTTTTCGGACAAATGCCTAGGGAGTACAACCGTCCCCCAAGGCTATACCTGAGCATTATCTCTTAGCTAACCCAGAACAGCACTATAAATCAGACAACCAACACCATCTCCTGTACAGCTCCCGGGACCATCTGGGACAGCACACCAAGATCTAGCCCTACTTTGCTTTCAAGCTTAGGTGACACATTTTAGCTGAAAGCAGCAGTGAAATCCCCCCAGAATATGCTACTCTCTGAAATTACGAAGGACAGTATGCAGAAATCCAATTATAAACTCATTTGTAATAGACATACACCAGTATGCACGCAGCACGTGCTAGCAGGAATATACTCCAAAATAATTTAAAGCCGTTTATAATATACTGAAAAAAAAAAAAATATCAATTTTTAAAAAGTAAAAATGTGTTTCATGTTATGGTCTTTGTATAATGAACTGAATTATATAATAATCCATGAAGGCAGAAAGTAGGAATTATAGATGCTAATGCCAGAAGGATTTCCCAAGTCCCTATGCTTACTGCAAGATATTCCATGTCATTTCAGCCAAGTATGTCATTTAAAGATGCCTTATAGAGTAGTAATAACTTTAAT
>VZTL01005434.1:12510-29612 GCA_013400535.1 Scopus umbretta
GGGGAGAGGGCTGAGGGCGGCGGGGCCCCGGCAGCACCGCCCCGCCGGGGCTCGGCACCCCCGCCGCCCCTCACCTCCCGTAGTCGGGCAGCACGGTCTGGTGGTCGAAGAGCAGCAGGTTCCTCATCTGGGAGGTGATGGCGAACTTCCAGTTGTCCAGCACCAGCGTCAGGTTGGCGCAGCCCTTGGCCGGTGGCCTCTCGGCTGCGGGGGCCGGAGGGGACGGGCTGGCCGGGGCAGGACCCCGAGCGGCCCCAGGCCGGACCCCCGGCCCCACGCCTGCGGGCAGCTGCCCGCCCTCAGGCAGGGAAGCTCTGGCCCTGCCCGGCGGGGACGGGGTCCCGAGTGGCGGGGGGTTACCGTCCGCTCCGTCGTCCCGCGCCCCCGGCCGCCGCTTCAGCTTGGCGGCGCAGCCCAGAGCCACGAGGAGCAGGAGGGGGAGAAGGCGCGACATGGCGCTGCCGGGGACAGCGCGGTGAGAAGGGTCCCGGCCGGTGGCAGGAGGGAGCTGGGGCTCCGTGTCCCCAGCAGCCCCGGGACAGGGACCCCGAGGCCGGGTGACCACGGGGTGTCGCGTCCCCGAGGGCTGGGCACGTGGGACCCGGCGCCATCGGAGCCCTTTCCGCCTCCTACCTGCGCTGAGGTCCCGGCCGGCGCGGACGAGGCAGCCGCTCGCCGGGTTCGGCTCCCCCGGCTCTGGCTCCGCACGGCTCCTGCCTTCCCTTTTCAATGCGCTGGTCTGGCGCGGGGCCCGGCCGCACGCTGCTCCGGCGCTGATTACAAACAGACCGCCCGCCCGCAGAGCCGTGGGCAGGGGACGGGGCGCCGAGAGCCCCGGTGATGGGGCACAGCCTCCCACCCAGTCCCGCCGGGATCGCCGAGCGTCCCGGCCCCGGCCTGGCGCGGCCCCACCGCGGGTAACGGAGCGCAGGAGGCATGGCGTTGGCTCTTGGTTCAGGTGCTTTTATTCAACGTTGCTCGCAGACCCTGCACCCGGGTCAGTCCAGTCCAGGCCCCGCACACCGCCGCAGCCCCAAATGCCAACAAACCGAGGGGAAAAGCAAACCGCAGGCCACGAGCTCCGCGGCGGGGCCGGGCGGCCGCTCCGCTAACACCGGCGGGTTGAAGCCTCCGGCAGAGCCCAGGCAGGCGCTCGCCGGCAGCAGCAAGAGGCAGGGAAGGCCATCAGGCAACCCGGGGGTCCCTGCCAGGCTGCCCGCCCCGTGACGCAGGCAGAGGCTCCCTGCCCACCCCGCCGCCCGGCTGGGGAAGGCAGGGGCGATGCCGTCCTGGCGCAGGATGGGCTCTCACGCCTCCCTCCATCGATGAGGGCCCGGGGCAGCGCTGGAACCGGTGCCCCGGGGATTTAACTAAGGTCTGAACCCGCAGCGCCAGGGCAGGGGGGCTCCAGGACAGGGCAGCGGCTCTGCCCGAGGAGGGCTGAGCCCCCGGGGCACAGCAAGCAGCCGGCTGCCCCCTCCCCAGCCCCCCGGCACCGGGCAGCCCCCAGCCGGGGTCTAAAGGGCAGAGAGCGTGGCAAGACCACGGCCTGACCCCCCGCACCGGCCCTGCACCGGGGAGGACGCGCTCAGGAGGGACGTGGGCACAGCGCCGGCTCCCTCTCCGAGCCCGGGCATGCGGGAGGCGAGGCGGGTGCCCGAGTTACGTGGCCCCCCTGCACGGCCTCGCTCCCAAGGAGGGGACGAGCTGCTGCCCAAGGCGCCTCGCACCTTCCCCGGGAGCCGAACCGCTCTCTGCGGAGTGGCACGGCAGGCAGTGGGGGGACAACAGCCCTCCGGCCGCCCCCGCGGCGGACGGGCAGGGCAGGGGGTGCGCGCGGCTGGCAGCCGAGCCCACGCCAGCCCTGGCGTGCACAGCCGGGTGCCGAAGCATCTCTGCCGCACGAGAGGGAGCGAGCGGGGCTCGGTGCCGTGCGTGCCACGGGAACGACGCCGAGCCCAGAGCTGGCACGTGCCCACCCCTCGCCCGGTGCCAAAGGGGGGGCCCGTCCTGCTCCGGGAGCGCCGCCAGCGCGCGGGGCCCAGCCTGGCAGAGCTGCCGTCTGGCCCAGCGCTGTTAACAGGCGCCTGCTCGCCCTGCCCGGGCCGTTCAGTGCGAAAGCTGTCGGGACCCGGGCGCCCAAGGCTGGCGGGCGGCAGCGACCCACGCGGGCAGGGGAAAGGGGAGCAAAGCTGCGGGCAGGGAGACGCCAAAGCCTCCCCGTCGCCTCCGCTGGGCCGAGAGGCTGCTTTGGGCAGGCAAGCGGGCATGGGGAGAGGGGTCCTGGCTGGCCACAGCCCCCCCCGAGCCCCCAGCGCTCGCCCAGGAGCAGGCTAGGACAGCAGCTGGGGGTGGCGGGGGGACAGCCCGGCCCCGCTGGGTTAAGCTGAGGTTAAGCGTTGGCTTCCCAGGCCGGGGGCCAGCATCAGCATAAAGCCAGGGCGCCCGGCTCCTGCTGCGACTACGGGGCTGCCCCTGAAAGGGAGCGAGGAGTAACTGGGGAAGGCGGGAGCCACCCCCCGCCCGGCTCTGCACCCTAGGGTGCCCGATGGCGGGAAGTGGAAGGGAGAACAGGGAAGGGAGAAGCACCACTCCTGCTGCTCAAGGGGGTTTGCTCTGTATTGGAGTCTGCCGCCGCGTCGGCGTGGCTAGGTCCGGGGCAGGCTGCACATCTCGCAGTGGTCCGTGCCCGGCTGGTTCATGAAGGTGCAGTGCTGGCAGGCCCACATGGCCGCCGACACGGCGTGCGTCGAGCCGCCCATGGCACCGTACTCCTGTAGTCCTGAGATCTGGACACCGACTGTGCCTGCGAGAGAAAGAACCCGGTCAGAGCAGGGGGAGAGTGCAGGTCCCCTGCCTAAACCCAGAGCAAGCGTCCTGTCCCAACCCAGGCAGGGGGGTCCCTGCCCAGATGCTGCCCTCACCCCAAGGCCGCTGCCCTGGGGGGCGCTCCCAGGTGCTGGCAGATCTCAGCACCCCACATCCCACGCCGCAGCCCCAAAGCCCAGTCCCAGTCTCCGCTCGGGGCAGCGGGGACTGCTCAGGACCAAGAACAGCTTTCCTCCCGCCCGAGCCTCCAGCAGCCTCTGCGGCGGCTCGAGAGCAGCACTGCGCAGCCACCGGCCAGCTCGGCCCGAGGGCCAAGGCACCCCCTCCCGGAGGGACCCCGTTTCTTACTGCAGAGCTGCTCGATGGTGGCCCACTGCTCTGATTTCTTCCAGGTCTGTGCGAGCTCCTCATTCTTGGTCCTCACAGCTTCCAGCAACAAGCTGATGCTGTCCTGGAAGCCGTAAGAGGGAAATCAGCGCTGGACACTCCTCCGGCACCCCGGCTGGAGCTGTGAGCAGGGAATTGCCCCCCTGCCCTTTGAGGCGCGCACTGACGCTCGCCGGCGGGGAGCAAGATGCAGTTTATCCCTTCTGCTCCCCCCCAGCGTCAAGACATACCCCTAAAACCCCAGTGCTTCCTTTTCCTCTGCGTGGAGGAGGTCATCACCTAACCAGGCTGCAAGCTGACTGCCGCGCTGCCCCGTACGGGAGAGCGTGCCGGCGCTGCGGGCTGAGCCCGACTGCCGGGGGTGCAAACCCACCGTGCCGGAGAACGCCGGCGCCCAGCCCTAGCCACGCACGCAGCCCCGGCCTGATCTCCAGCTGCCCAGGGTCAGCCCAGCTGCCCGGCACATGCGCAGCCCGCGGCGCCCTCGAAGCCTCTGGCAAACACATGGCCCTTTTTGCTGGCATGCTGCGTACACCGGGAAGGTCCGACGGTGCAGATGTGAACCAGGGGCCTGGGCAGCTGCCAAGGTCCCGGTGCCCGGCCAAGAGCGGCAGAGCTGCGCAGCCGGGAAGTCGTTTGCCTCACTGAGATGTGGGGGCTCCGATCTCGTTATTGTTACAAGAGGAATTTCTGATTCTGAGGTATTTTTTTAAATGTTTCCAGCTCTCAGAGCGGCAGCCAAGTTGGCTGTGTCCAGTCTGCGACCGCGGTAACAACCACCACCCCCTCGCTGCTCTGAGCTGCGTGTCGAGAGCTCTTGGTCTAGGCCGGGGCTTTGGTTTCACTTCTTGAACGCACTGGGTCAGCGTCCTCCACACAGCTAAGGGACACCCCACAAGGAGCTCGGGGCCCTGGGGCCGGCGATGCCGACACGACGCTTTCCTCCCCGTTACGCACCTGCAGAGGCATGACTTCGTTCGTGACCAGGAAGAGGAGCAGGTGGAAATCGGAAATGATGTCTAGGAAAACGGAGGAAGTATTTTGGGACAGGTACGTGGCCAAGCTGTGGAAGTCCTAGAGAGAGGGGACAGTCATAAAGAGAAGTCACTTCCCCGCACACGATAACTTTATTTTCCTATTTGGATCCACTAACAGAGCCTGTAACATTCCCGTCTCTTGGCCATCGGCTGCCATGCGCAGAGACCCCCCTGAAATCAGGTCCCAGCTGGCCGACCGAGTTGCAGCTAACAACTTCCAGAGCCAAGGACGCTTGGGCCCACAGTAGCTCTCCTATCCGAACACCCCAACACCCCCGGCGCACACAGAGCGGATTCCCAGACCCAGGAGATGCTGGGCAGAGGCCAGTCAGCTCAGCTCGGCGCCCAGTCCCTAAGGAAAAGAGGCGGATGAGGACCAAGCAGCCCCTTCTTCCCCAACTCCCTTTTTCTCTACTCTTGAACCCAGGGCGTCCTCAGAAACGAGGACCAAAGCTGCTGTTGAAGAGCCGACCTCTCCCGCTCTGCCGACAGCCACAGTGGGCAGCGGCACTTCTCGTGATGATTTCTGGAGGAAGCCTTTGACATCTCTGGCACGGCCTCGTTAGAGAAACGAGCTGTTGCCGCTGCAGAGCAACTCGAGCCTTCTGCGCGCTGGCAAAACCCAGCAAGAGCCTCGAGCTGTCGGGCAGCTGCCTCTGCTCAACGCTACGGAGCCTCTTGCAGTAAACGGCCTCTGCGTTTTAAAAATCCATCCAGGAAGAGAAGTCGGCGCTCTCTGAGCTGGAGCAACAGACCCTAGTTCGGCTCCTCTCCGCAGGGAGAAGCGGGCCCCGTGCTGTCACCGTGGGGCTGGAGCCCCCCCCCCCGACCTCTCTGGTGCCGTCTGGGAGGTGCCAGCCCTGGCACAGAGCGAGGAGCCCGGCTCCCCGTCACCGAGCAGGCGGGGAGCAAGGCGTCCAGCCGGCTGATCGGCATGCAGACGCTGCTCCGCGCAGGAAGGCGTTTGGCAAGCGCTGGACTGAAGCACGAAGGGGTGATTTAAGGGCACAACTGCAGCCGTCCCTTTGCAGATATTAGTAAGTGCAAGGGAGACAGGCGACCCATCTGTACGAAACACAGCTTTCTCGAATCACTCCTTACCTGAGTTTCTCCCAGCACATCGCGGTTCTCGATGGGGAATGGATTTTGAGAAATAGAAAAAGTGTAGACTGGATCCTTGGGAAAAGTTGTAGTAATCTAAAAAATCCAAGAAAGGACGATCAGAGCACTGACAGCCGGAGAGGCAGGTGGGATGCGGGAGCAAGGCTCCGACAGCAGCCACGGTTACACATTAGAGCTCAGCCAGGAAGACGGCAAGGCAATTACAGCAGGGATCTTCTGACGGCTTTTAACATTTAAAGTGATATTCCAATCAGCACACCCCTTAGCTCCTGGCAATCGTTTCTAACGAAGCTGGAGGGAGATGTACTGAGCTCGGTCCTGACGAGAGCCCAGCACGATGCCCCGGAGAGCATTCCTTCCCTTTCCGCAAAGGTCACCGGGACGCAGCAGCTCCCAGCGCAGCTCTGCGCCGTGCCAGGCGGCTGCTGCTGGGGGCGTCACCCTGGGGGTCACCTTAACACCAAGGGGCGACAGGCTGCGGGGTGGCCAGGGGACCACGCCGCTCCATTCGGGGCTGGAACGGGTGCCAAGAAAACACCTTTGCGCTTCCTTGCGCAAAGTCACCCCACGCCCTGGGTGCACTAACCCTGCCTCCTCCCTGCACCCCGTGCCAAAGGGACGGGGTAATACAACATTGCGCCCACGGTACTGAGCTCGCAAGCCGGTGTTTGGGCCAGCTTCAGCCATGTAAAGCAGTCCTGATTCTGGGGGCTTTAAAGCTTTGGTGTCAGTTACTGAGTGCCGGGCCCCGTCGGCAGGGGCCGGTGTAAGCAGAGATGCAGAAATACCTGCCAGGACAGTATTAGCTGGAACAAAAAAAAAAAAAAAAAAAAAGAGAGACAAAGCAAGATGCTTCAGAAATGCAGCTTGCCAGACTGCTCCTAAATGTAGGTTCCGTCAATCTGTTTTCATCTTAATTACACCCCAGGTAGCCCAGAAACAGATGCCTTTACTACTTGAGTAATAAACACGCTCCAGCACTGCCGACTGGCACAGGGCGTCCACGGGCCCCAGACAACGGGCCCGCTGTTGCGGACACGGCATTTCTCCGCGTGAGTCGCACGTCCCAGCGTCAGCCCGAGCACCGCTCTGATCAGCGGTGCGCACGGCCGATAGCGAACGGGGAAGAAGGACAAGCCAGCGGAAGCCTCCAGGCTGCCAGCTCCCCTGCGCCCGCAGGACACTACCTGTGCCGGGTGCAGCTGGACCAGACCAGTTGCTCCGGTGGATTTAATCGTCATTGGCACCACCTCTAGCTCCAGCAACATCATCTGTCGTCTGCATTATTTGCTTTCCTGCCTTCCACACCGTAACAGTTTTCCTTTCAAGCCCAAGGGCAGAGCCGTGCCCCCGTGCCTGGCAGCGCTCGCTCACGGGCAGGCAGCAGCCCTGCTCCAGCCAAGCTGTGCTGTAGCGTGAACTCCCTCCCCCAAAGAAAGGCATTTCTGTACAACCAACCTGGTCTGCTGAGTCACTAAAAGGAGCTGGATTCTTAATTGCTGCTAAGAGACAGGCAACTGGAGCTCTCCAATTAGCTCCCCGTGAGGTAGTGCCCGGCACACGTATCCGTGGGGCTGGATGCTTCCCCTGCTGCGTGGCTACGTGCCAGTTCAGAGCCGTGATAAGACACCAGGCAGTGTCTTCCCAGGAAGCAAGCGTGTTCGCTGCCACCGCAGCGATCCCGAGGAGCATTGCCATTACCCCAGAGCACAACCACCTCTGCGCCAGAAATGCCTGGCAGCAGAGGGGAAAGGAGAAGGAAAGAAAAATCTGTGCTATGAATCGCCTCCGATGCGGATTTTAGAGGTGGGTTAAGAACTTCACTCCGCCCTGCCCATCTCCTGCTGCAAGCAAACAAGTGCCACAAATACTTACGTCTATGATTAGGTACTCAACCGGGAGCGGGCGAGCCAGCTGTGTGATCTCGTTGCCAAACTTGTCTATGTCCTGAAAGAAGAAGAGTCTTATTATTGCTCAGCACAGAAGCGGCGCGAAGCCTAAGGGATCCTGCCCTGGAGATGCCCGCGCAGGAGCCCGGCGATCCTCAGCTCTGGCAGATCACTGAGGGTGTAGAAAAGAACCTGCTCGTACGTGGCTGGGTGCTGCAGAGCTGCCCAACTACCTGCAGCTCCTCGGGGCTAGAGACGTCTGTAAGTCCATAAGGCAGGCCCTCCGCTTCCTCGTGAGCCAAGGGAGCGCCTGGTCACAAACCACCTTGGTCTTGTTTGCCTCGGTCGTCACCACCGAAGAGGTGCCCGGCACTATCTAAGAAACGTAAATGCCCTTTAAAGAGCAGTACTGTCTTAAAAGGGAGGGACAGCGCCACAGCTGCTTGCTCAGCCAAGGCAAACCTGACTTTCTGCAAAACCGGCCATGAGTCTCTCATCCCACTCTTACTTGGGAATTGGAAGTCCGTGCTCTTCCTCATACGCAGACCTGAAGAGCCAGCATATGACAACGCGTAAACTTGTTTTGCTTTGCCAGACGAATTGAACATAAAGTTTAATTATGGAGAAAAACAGCCAGCATATGTTCATTAATCATAAAATGACAATTAGACATGATTTATGTCAAACATGCCGAGTTCAAACACAGCTTCAGAAATAAATTCATGAGAACTGACACTTTTCATTAAAGATTCTGTAAGAGGGGGTTGTATTTTCTACCTAAATCATCACTTAACATGTTATAAATCATTCATTGAGCCCCATATAAATCATACGCCCATAATTTCCAATCAGGGACCTTACATTAAAGTTTACATTTACTGAGCTCTCAGAAGTCCCAGTGGCTGGAGGCGGACCCAGAGCTACCGCACGCCGGCGGAGCCGTCACCCTGACACCTCGGTGGTTTGGGGGAGCTCGGCGAGAGGCCGTGACCCCCCGCGAGGTTTTGAGCAGCATTCCTCGGGCTCAGCCCGCGAGCACTGTGCGTCAGGATGAGCTGCCCACGGCTGACACCCTCCTCTCCCGAGCCGTATTTTCTCCCGGAGTACGCCACTCCCCCGCTACCAGCATTTCTCGGTTACGCTAGTATTTACACAGCACAAATATGCGGCGCGGCAGCCAGCACCCGGCTCTCACGCTCTGCTCTCGCGGTACACCCAGACGGACATCGCCCCAGCAGGCTCCGGCACGCTGCTCCCCTCCAGGCACCAGCCCCCCCTTCCCGAGCCCCCTCCCCAAGCGTCCTCTGTCCCTAGGAACAGTTCCCTTTGTAAAAAAAATCTACCTTCCAGTCTTTGAAGCTCCTTTTAAAAGCAATTCCGATAAGGATCTTTTCTCCTTGAACATGACAAGTTGTTGGCCCTGTGGTTATTTCTGCAAGAAGCCTAGTGGCTCGTGGCCTCAGATCTCTCTGGCTCTGACAGGAGCAGGAGGAGACGTGGAGCCTTTTCAGGGAGATCACAGGACCTGAAAGCTAACCTGCTTCGAGATCTCGGTGATACCGCAAGAGGCAGGAATCAAATCCAATCAGACTGAATCAGCTTCCCAAACATAATCCTGCCCCTGCAAGAAAGAACCTGCAACAACTCACACATAATTAGCCCATCTGGAATTCATTTTCAAATCTAATTAAGTTCTAATATGCAGAAACATTTTTCCAGCACCTGTTCGCTTTAATCTCCGCCTCTGGGGATTTCCATGTTAAATGCCTTCTTTTTAATGTCACACTGCTGAGGCCTTCAAGACATGCACTAGACTGTTACTACCAAACTAGAACCTCGCTCTCCCCACGTCGAGGACATGTCCCAACCCTGCCCTTCCCCAGACAGAAAAGCCCCCGGCTTTTCTGGGGGGCTGGCACTCTGGCTGGCACTCTTCTCCAACCCCCGTGCACCACTTTATTAGGCAATTATGTTTTAAAGGCCTTAACAAACGTCAAGCTGGGAGAATTGCTAGGAGAAAGACATCTTCATCCTAAACTCGGCAACCGCTGGGGCCCCAGCAGCGCCTCTCGGCACGTTATTGCTGCAGCCCGAGACCCCCAAAGCCATGAACACCCAGCAGCAACCACTGCAAAGAGAGGTCAGGAAGGGGTTAACGAAGCGCAGGTATTTGGCTCCTGGACAAAAATCAAGCAGCGAGGCCAAGGCCTGGAGGATTTGGACAATGAATCATCCTGAAGACAGCAGCAAGCTGGAGATTGCATCAGGTGCTGCGATTAGAGCCTTTCAAACCACTGTGTGGAGGCAGAAGCTGCAAACCGGTGAGGTCCAACGGGGAAAAGGACGAGCGCGCCCGCAGGGAGCGCGGCCGGCCGCGGCGCACACCTCTGCGGCGCTGCAGGACGGCCGCGGCGGGAAAGGCTTCTGGGTGGCTTCAAGATTTCCGAGACAAAGGTGCTGGGAGCAGCCAAGCGAGGAGCCCGGGTGGCCGTCAGCCAGGAGGGTGGCTCCGGCTCCGTGTCCCAGGGCTGCTCAGCCATCAGCATCCCGTGCCCTTAACGTCCCACGCTGTTAATCTTCCCCTAGGGTTCATTCTGCTGAAGGTACCCTGGAGCTGAGCCGTTGTCTGTCCTTTCCGTGTGTTAATAAAGCCCAGCCTTGCTCTTCCCGCTGCCGATTTCCAAGAGCTTTACCGGGCAGTCCTGCCCCCTTGCACGGATAGAGCAGCTGATGCACAGCACCGACGTGACTTTTCTAAGAGCGAGCGATAGGTCAGTGAGAGTTGAAACCCTTCTCAGGAGACTCCTCGTGAGCTAATCAAGCATCCTCCTCCCCAGAGCAGCTGGAACATTTAAGGCTAAGAAGGCTTTTCCAGTCCAACACGAACCGTTGGTAGGAGGCCAGGCAGGGGATGTCCTTCGCTGCTAGTGAAAACGCCCCGCAGAAGTCTCCATGCAGCCTGGCTATCGTGTTTTCCCTGGGAAGAGGATTTCAAACGGAACGGGTGGAAGCGACGCGTGCCACGCTGGGGACAGCCTGGCTCAGCGGTCCCGTTCCGCTCTAATCAAAGCGGTGCCCTGGCGCAGGGCTCTCCCAGGGCCAGATGGGACCACATTTAACAGATGAGAAGCCAAGGCCCAGACGCTGTCTCAGCTGTTGTAAATGCAAAAAGCACACGCAGGACTCGATGGGGGCAAAGGGCTCTTTCACAACACTGATGCCATTGTAAAGGGCTTTTGTCTTACACCATCCCCAAAAAACTCGGGGGAGTATTAAGGCAGCTGTAAAATGCAATTCATTGCAAGGATGACATCTTCATGTTTGCACTGAGCTGAGGCAAATACCTGTGATAAGAGACACAGCCAGCCAGTCCCCAAATCCAATTATTCGAGTGTTTCAAAGGGTCTGTAAAGCACAGCAATCTCTTTCCCCTACTCGGTGGGCGGTCGAGACGCCCACGAAGCTGCCCACGAAGCCGTCCGTGGAGCAGAGCGCAGTGCCGCAGCACTCCAAAGTCACGGGCTCGACAGACTGACTGCAGGGAGCTGGGCGCAGACGGACAGCGGGCACGGGGCGCAGGCAGCCCAACGCGGGGGATCACACCCGGCTGGGGCACCGTGCACCACTTGTGAGTAACTTCAGCTCTGAATAGTCAACCCAGGGTTTGGAAGGTACCTTCTTAGTGAAATCAGAATCAATATGGTTATTTGCTAGAACCAGATGGATAGAGGAGGAGGCTGCTCGAGGGCAGAAGACGGAATGGAAAATGGCCATATGTAGTATGCAGCTGGGCTCTCTCTCACCCAGCTGAGAAACAGCGTGAAATGGCCATTGCAATATCCTTGTCTTTACTCGCAAAGAGAGCGGCTACCCCAACTTGCGTGTCTGTGTCTCGACAAGAGCGACTCCTTCATGAGCTTCGTGGCACTGAACTCGCCAAGAAGCGTGTGCCGGTTGTGCAACATTCGAATTGGAAACAGCACCGCGCTGTGACGCTTCACAGACAACCCGGCAGGCAAAGGGGGATGTTTTCTTCCTTCTGGCTCATCTTACCCGGAGAGGCATCTCAGAGCAAAGTAACTTGCGCTCATGGTCCCCAAAGCCCTCGACTTTCACTCTAGAGCAGAACTCCAGCCTTCGCGAGCCAGGAAAGCAACGGCCCCATGCAGAAAGCGCGTACTGCCAATTCCACTGGGGTGGTTCCTCTGAGCAGCAGGGCTAGTGGCCAACATAAAGAGAATGGTAAAGAAATACAGAAATCACAAGGCTAGAGGCTCAGGAAAAACGCCTCGCCTCCTGAGGCAGGACAACGCTGGTGCCATCGGTTTTCCTATTTCCGTGGAAGAAAAGCCCATCTGTGCTAACGCACCATCAAGGTGAGTCATGTTCAGGCAGGAACGGCTGCAGCCCCAGGGGATGGCGATAGCCCCCTGCTCCCACTCCACAAACACAAAACCTGGTGCAAACGACGGAAAAACAGCTCGCTGACCGAAGACAGCCGTTCCTCTCTTTCCAGGCACCTCTCCGCCTGGGCAGCGAAGCCCCGAAGCGGCAGCTCCCCGGCCTGCAGCCGGCCCTCAGGCCCTTCTCGCGCCGCGGCAGCGTTACCCATCCAGACGCGTTTCTCAACGGTCATCGCTGAAGTAACAGCCGCTACCGCCAGCGGAGCCGCAAGCCATCGTCTCTGAACAACGCGACGGAAGCGCAGTTGGTGGCTTACGTTTCGCCACAGACGCAAACAGCAGCACCGCCTCCGATCCGCAAAGCCGAAGGTGCGTCTACCGCGTTACCCCGCTGTAGACAGATCCGGGAGTTCAGTAGGTTTTGCTGTGCATCTGGATGCATAGTTGTTCTATAAATACATCCATACTGCACAAACATTGGCCTTCTGGTTCTCATCCAATTAGAATAAATTTGTATAGCTCCCTTCATCGTAAAGAGCTTTCCAAATGAATACTTGCATAGTACATAGAAATATATACATATACGGACCTTTCCCTCTACCAGCGATAGCTTCTCAGCCCGAGACAAAACGCGGCAACTACTCAAAAGTGCAGCTTTCTGCCCAAAGCTGGCTGGGGGGGCAGCACAGAGGGGAACCCCCACATCGAGAACTGGGGACAAAGCTGCTCAGCGCCTGCAGTTTCAGCAGAGAAAAGGGGGAGCAGGGCGCCGCACCACGAAGCGGCTGTCCTCTGCCGCGAGGCCAAGCACTGGACTTCTGCGCCTCATGCTGTATTTAACCAACGCTTTGACACCATGGTTGTCACCAACCCAGTAACTATGAGGTAGCGTCTCTGACCTCAAGCCTCGCACGTTTAATGAGACCCCAAAGGTTTTCAAAGCCAGGAGTGACTAAGCTTTCCATCGATTTAAGAACATTCCAAAAAAATTAAGAGATCCCACAGCCAAACACGTTTAAGGCTGAAGGACAATTACACCCGCCAGAGCAGTCCTCAAGCCTTCCTTGAGCACATCATGAAAAAGGCAATTACGGATAGAAGTTATAAAACATATGAAATAAGCTGCAGCCCGACTCAGTGAATCAATGGTTCATGGAAATTTCCACAGAACGCTGGAGCCATCAGTTAGCATGTTGTTTATCTCCCTGCTTCAGATTACGGATGGGAGTGAAGACCTTATGGAAACACCCCCTGGCTTCCTGCTACTCCGAACACCCAGGGTGGCCCACATGTGGGACACAGACCTACAGGACCTCCTGCAAGGCTGCACCCCGACTGTGGCACAGCACGGGCTCCTCCGGAGCAGGACCACAGCACGCCAGGAGATGATCTCATCTTCACATTCAGGGCCAACCCTTGCACAATTGAGCTGGGCTGTATCTAAATCGGACCTGGCTTATCAGCTCCTAAGAGCAAGCTGGCTGCGTGCTAAGGAAAAAGGCACAGATTCCATCTACCTTTCCTCTCAAGCACTGAATTTAGCCAAGAGGTGTTCCTCATTTTCAGGCGGTGTCGAGACAAGCCAGCAGCTCAGCGTTACGGAGCGGACGGGGGAAGACGGAGTCTCACGGGCTAATTCACCCAGGCCAGCATTTCCCGGTCTCGGGTTCAGGGCACACGGGAGCATTTTGACCAGCTCCATTTCTGTCGCTGGTGCGCAATACGCTCGTTTCAGTCGCCCCAAATGAAGGTAGCTTTGCGTAGCCTCTACTCCTTAACGGACAGCTTTAATACAGGCAGCAGGAGCGCTGCAGGCTGAGCGGGCTGTGACTAGCAGACACAGACAAGAATGAGATAACTAACTTGGGTGATGGATGGCTAATTAGTTGGCAAGCCGTGCCATTAATTAATCCTCTGTCCTTGCTCACGGGGCACCAACATACACAAGTTTGAGAAGCGGTGCTATTAGCCTCCACAGAGATCCTGTCCCCAAGTTTCTAACTTGGCCCTGCAGATGCAGGGGGGCTGAAGATCTCCAGAAACAACTGTCAAGGGAATAATGACAGTCCATTCATCACTACCAAGCTGTACCGAAAACTGCCGCAGACAGCTTACCAGCAGCGCCCTTGCACGAGGCTTCAGTAGGAGCATTTTGGATCCGCTCCGGCTGCACATATCCCCCCCGGCTGCTCCTCAGGACCAGTTTTTTGGAGTTCCCTGTCTGACCTGAGAACGGGACGTGGGCACAGGCGGTAACCCCGGGAACTAGAGAGGAAAGCCAGGGGCGCACTCCGGTCCTGCCCTTGCTCTGAAAGCCTTCGCACCTTCCTTTCGTTGCGGAGAAGCAGGCACAGGGCTGCCTCTCCTCTGGCTGCAGGAACTAAGCTATCTTTTGTCACATCTGCTGCCCAGTCGGTGCCTGTAAGCGTGTCACACACGAGCGAATCCCTGGCATCACGTAAGGAACCCACTGCTTTCACCGCACCCTTTGTGCTAGCACACATCGTGGCTGTGCAGTGGAGGAAGCTGAACTCGGCTGGGGATGAAAATGAACAGGGAAGCGTGGCAAATGCTGCCAAAAAATACGGAAGAGGAGGTGAATTCAGAGCACTTGCTATGGGGTCTCGGTGGATCGCTGCAGACCTCACTTAGAAGCTGGATAGCCAATGGCTACTGCTGCCCTGGAAACCATAACAGCACGTTTACGAGGGGGAAACGGAGCTTATGCAATTACTTTGCAGACATGTGGTGAACGGTTACTACTGAAAATAGTTCAGACCTCAAAGACATCCTTTCCTGAGCTGGCCATACTGATTTCCAGACACGCAGCAGAGCTGTTCTTGCAGCTCCCCCCACCCACAGGCACGCAGCCCTTACCTTATAGAACACATCAGGCACATACTGCTCACTGCTGGACTCCTTGGCATAGCCCAGCTCCGGCGCATCTCGGCAGGGCAGCAAACACTCATCTCGAACCAGCGCCATGCACTGATTCGAGACCTGGTACCCCTCAAAGTGGACCTGGTTGTCGGGACCACCTGGAAGAGAAGAGGCTGGTTAAAAATCCCACACGAGAGCGATTTGCCCAGTGTAACTCCGAGAGGCACGACTCAAAGGGCACCATTAAACACGACGTTCTTGCTAACAGCGAAGAATGGCGAGATGAAACCGCTGGTGCTGCTGCATGGGAAGCGCTTCTAGGCAAGAATCCCCTCTAAGCGCGACGTTTATTCAGTAACACACGTTTTCGCAGCTAGCCTAACAGGACAGACCCCTGGAGTGACAGCGAGAGCGCTTTGCCAGGAGCTTAAAGGAGGCGAATCCGCCCTTTTGGAAGGCTCCTGACAGCATCACCCTCCCACTACCCCACAGGTATCTTCTCTCTTTCAAAACAAAAACCAGACACGCAGCTCCTGCGAGCCTGTTTCTTTTCCAAGGAACCATAAGCTGCAGATTCAGGGTTGGTCACCTAGTAATGTCAGGCGTAAGAAGAACAAGTGGTTTCTCAGCCTGTAATGGATAGCTTGGTGGAAATCTGACATGGAAAGTGGAAATTAAGACCCTGGCTCACTGATAGATCACATGCTTGGCACTTTCATTTGGATAATGTAAGCAACATCAGGTCATCTGTCATTAGAATACAACTGGAAAGAGAAGATACAGACAGATGGTAGGAAAACGTTACTATTTCCAAACCTAGGAATTCAGGAGGGGATAGGAATTAATCCATGTCGAGGATTTAAAGGCAAAGTTGATGCAAACTACCCAAATATATTTATACGGCACAAAAGGAAGGAATCAAGTGTTTAAATAGAAACCTGATGGCCTGATTTAACAGAAGAGAATGAAATTATCTGGAACAGAAAAGAGGAAATATTCGTTCTCTACCCTTTGATCTCTAGCCTCAATCACTCACTGCTCCAGAACAAACACTCCTAGAAATTAAACATAGACCAAGACACAGGGAAGGCCTGAACAAAGCTAGCCATCTTTTTCTCAGCAAAACACCTTGTTTTCAAAAAATAGAAATAAATAAATAAATAAAAAAGAGTGAGTGAGATTCACCGCTATCTTTAATAAAAGATGGGTGCATTTAGCAGTCTACAATGTAGGGGCAGCTGTCTGACTGCACGGGCCTGTTAACTGAAAGAGAGCGGTTTCACTGAAAAAGGCTCCGGGAACACTTACAAAACCTGAGCTCAGAGGAGGCAATATAATATCACACTTTCAGTTTTTACACTGGATGCTATTTGGAAGCCATGTGGTTTTTTCATTGTGTTAAATAGACCCAGAACCCAGCGTATCTGCTCCAGGGAAATTTTAAATGAATACATGTGTCATCCCGTGGAGAAGAGCAGATTGAACTTCTAACGCTACAACTCCCAGCGCATGCCAACATCTCCCCTCGCAGCCCGGGCAGCGCAGACTATTCCACAGTGCCTCTGGAGACTTGCTGTGAAAACGGCTAAAATCAGAGGTGACAAAGCAAAGCATTTTGCAGGCTTCTCGGTTTTATTCAGGCAAACAAAAAAAATGTTTCCATGCACGGAAGAGCACAGCATCCTACGTAAGGGTTTCCCTGACAGCGACACAAGGGAGATAAAGGTCCCTCCTTTATGCTGAACCAGCCAGAGAAACTTTCAGGATCCGGATTGCCGTGGTTCTGCACTGCCGCTTTCAGGCAGCAGAATTTGGAGCTTAAAGATTTGAAACAGAAAAGTGAGCGGCAGATATTCCCCTGGCTGCAGGCAAAAAAATGCTTTCTGCATCAGAGAGGTGGACGCTCCAGGTCTGAGCCTCAATTAAGTTTCCTGCGGGGGACAGGGTAAAGAATTGTAGAGAAGATAGCACGAAGAACGAAGAAGTATTTTACTTGATAGAGCAAGGCAAAACCCTTGTTAAATAGGACAGATGGGGACCAGGATGTCTGACTTCTTCTGGCAGAGCTGCGTATTCTTCTTCTATTAACAAGAGGTAATTCATGTGTAACCAAGAGAGCTGGGGCAAGCCGAGGCCAGTTTATACCTGTAGCCACAACTGTGACAAACTTGGATCCAAAATGACCATCTGGAGAAAGGCGACAGATGTTGGGCTGCTGGTTCTGAAAGTTTCCAGCTGTGATGCACTCTTCTGCACTTAGATAATACGTGTCCTGAGGGAAGAGCAGAAACGTCAATAAAAAGGACAACGTGATGTAGCCTAGACCTATTTCCCTGGTCTGCAGCCAAAGCAAGCTACCAACACCCTAGTAAAACATGCTTTCGTAGAAAGTTGCTGCAGAGACTGGGAAAAGAATGTGACATGTCAGCTCTCCAGCCCTGAGCCTGGCTCTCGCCCGAAGGACTGTCCCACTTCTAGTTCCACCCACCTTTACACAGTCTTTTTTTTTTTTTTTTTTTTTTTTTTTTTTTTTTTAAATCGAGTTTCCTTTTTCA
>VZTL01005434.1:29641-45973 GCA_013400535.1 Scopus umbretta
GCCCTGCTGTATGCTGCCTGAAGGAAATGGCTCTCCCAGCTGTGCCGGGCTCATTTGAATCCGATTTCCAGGAGCAGCATGCCAGCTGGCCGGCCAGGGGCACCTGCAGCTTTATGTTTCACTATGGAATATTTTTTCATGGAAAGATCTGGAGGCTGCAAGAGGCCTCTCAGCCGCTACCTCCTCCCACCCACAGCAAAAAGCATTTCCTATTGAGCATTCAGAGCAGAGCAGCGCTGGGAGCGCCAGCAGATGACAAAGCAGCTCACATGATCTCATTCTGAAGCTCGCAGTCACTAGTTAAGATAAAGCTCATATGTTCCCACTGGAGTATGATTCATTCCAAACCAGAGCCTGCTCCGATCCAAAAAATACATTCCTGCTTTCTGCGTTGTTTGCACATAGAAGTGTAGATGTGTACACACACACCGCTGCGTGAACCCTTCGACACACACACACGTGCTAAAACCAGCTCTGATCAGCCCCCCTGTGACCAACTCCCACAGCATTAACCCTTCAGAGGAGGAACTGCTGGTTCGGATTCCTAGCAGAGCCCAGACAGACAAAAATCTGCAACCAGCAGTAAGTTAGGTGTTAAGTCACATTGATTAAACATATCTGATGTGAGAAGCAGTGGAAAAGCATGGAAATAAATAACACACACAGAAGCTTTGCTTCAGACACTGGCAAAAGATCTTATCTTCAGAGAACAAAAGACCTCACCACAGATGTTTATACTCTACTGTACTGCGCCTTTTCTGATTTGTGTTTTCTTTAGCAAGTCAAATCTTGTTTGTGTACATCTCATTCCTGGCATTCACACGATACCAGAAGACTTCCCAAACCAGAAAGTATCCGTACGGGTTTGAGAGACGTCAGCAAACCAGCGGATCCCCATACCCGTACGTCCTGATGGGATGACTGGCAGGCTGCGGGCACGAGGGGAACAGAGGACTGAGGCTCAGCTGCTGGGGGGGCTGCACCTCTAAACCAACGTGCAGATTAACTCGCCGCAGCCTGCCTGAGCAGCGCCAAGAGGCAGGACCCCACAGGGGAGAGTGAAAAAACCAAGCGGGAGCCTCTGCTCCTGGAATCGGAGCACCGATTCTGTCAGAAGGAAGAACAAACTCGGAAGGCAACTCCAACCACATCTGTGCCAAATTAGCACTCACTGGGGAGATGCTACCAGGAACGGCTCCTATCTGAGGAGAAATAAAGGGAAAATGGTGTTTCTGCTTCTTTGCTACTCCCTTTGATGTCATTCATGACAGAGGACTGCTGACTTCAGCTGCACAGCCCCGCTAGATGCCTGTGCTCAGGAAAACGCTCTCGATTTGTTTTTTCACACCTAAAAGCGCAAGAGCTACCGACACTTAAGCTAGATTTCAGATGTGCCCAAACGGTCTTGAGTGACCCCGCAGAGCCGAAGAGAACTGCCGATGACTTTCTTCATTGCCAAAGAAAGCCGCGTGAGATCCGACAACATCCTAACCTTTCTCAGTCCAAGCTTTGCAGCGATCTCATCCACAACCTCAGCTTTGGGATCTTCCAGGATCTCCAGGCTGTTCTGTGTACCAATCTGCAGCAAAGGAAAACTCGCTAGTTAGACAGAACAGGAAAAAAAACCCAACACAGTACACTTAGTCCCCGTCAGGAGCAAGGCAGAGGATGGAAGCAGAGGTCTGGGTTTCCCCTTTGGCATTACCACTGACCGGTTTCACCCCGGAGACCTCCTCTACTCACAGACCCATCCTGTCAGAGCTCTTTGGCTAAGTTTGCAAACTGTGTCGGGGTTTATGAATGAAAGGCTTAGCATTTACAAACAGGCCACCGCTGTTTCCGAGCATTTTGGAAAAGGCGAGAGATTATATAATTTTTCCAAAGCTCCGCGTTCGACCTGCCAGTTTTGTACCGCCGTTTTGTTTGTTTGAATCTTCGAGCAGCAGAGAGGCAGAAAGCCAGTGAATCCAAGAGCCCACGCCCAGGCGTTCCCCCCGCGCTCTGGAAAACACGACTCCATCTGGGTGCGTTTCAGAGGCAAGCTTTCTCGTGTGGCGAGATGCCGTGCCAAGAAGCACAGCGGAGACTGCTTGCCAGGAGAGCAAAAGCTTCCTTGCTTTTACCGTGCAAAACTAGAAGCATATGAACTTCCAAAGCAGGGGCTTAACAGTGATACTGAAACAATGGCGGGCACGGCTCTGCTCGTATTGGAAAGAAAGGGAAGAACTTACAAAAGGCTNCAGAGTTTCATTTTCCAAATAGGGCTATCATTGATTTTAGAATTACAGGAAGCTGAGAAGGTCAAAGTTTGAGCCACGTGTATCTCATAAAGCCCAGCCCATAGGAACATCCTCTGAGTCACTTTTGCTTACTGAGTTTGCACCTCCAAACCCCATTCCCTCCACTCTACCGACTTTTCTTAAACCGTGAGCACCATTTTCTTAAAGCAGAGTGGGTGAAGGACTGCAGGCAGCTTTGCATGCTAGCCAAACAGCTTCACACCTCCAACAGTGCTCTTTGAGCTCAAGCTCATTTTCCTTCAGAAGCTTCTGAAAAACCCCGTTTCACAAGAATTCCAGTCCCAGCGTCACCTCCAGCCCTGTGCTGCCCTGGCTCAGTACTCTGCTTGGCACAGCCAGCGTTTATGCGATTACACAAACCCTCAGTACCGGCAGCTGTAATTAGCTGCACACTTGAATCTCACCTTGTTTCTGCTGTATCGAACAGTCCCTTTCCGTGTGTCTTCAGAGACCAGATCAGTAAATATCCAGCCAACCTATAAAGAAGTGTTATGGAGAAAGTTGCTTTAAGAAAAAAAGAAAAAAAAAAAAAAACAAACCACCCAACCCAACCAAACCAGAAGAGAGCTTATACATTTTCTCCTAGCAGGACAAGATGTTCTTGGCTCCTCGCACGGCCCTGCTGTATGCTGCCTGAAGGAAATGGCTCTCCCAGCTGTGCCGGGCTCATTTGAATCCGATTTCCAGGAGCAGCATGCCAGCTGGCCGGCCAGGGGCACCTGCAGCTTTATGTTTCACTATGGAATATTTTTTCATGGAAAGATCTGGAGGCTGCAAGAGGCCTCTCAGCCGCTACCTCCTCCCACCCACAGCAAAAAGCATTTCCTATTGAGCATTCAGAGCAGAGCAGCGCTGGGAGCGCCAGCAGATGACAAAGCAGCTCACATGATCTCATTCTGAAGCTCGCAGTCACTAGTTAAGATAAAGCTCATATGTTCCCACTGGAGTATGATTCATTCCAAACCAGAGCCTGCTCCGATCCAAAAAATACATTCCTGCTTTCTGCGTTGTTTGCACATAGAAGTGTAGATGTGTACACACACACCGCTGCGTGAACCCTTCGACACACACACACACACGTGCTAAAACCAGCTCTGATCAGCCCCCCTGTGACCAACTCCCACAGCATTAACCCTTCAGAGGAGGAACTGCTGGTTCGGATTCCTAGCAGAGCCCAGACAGACAAAAATCTGCAACCAGCAGTAAGTTAGGTGTTAAGTCACATTGATTAAACATATCTGATGTGAGAAGCAGTGGAAAAGCATGGAAATAAATAACACACACAGAAGCTTTGCTTCAGACACTGGCAAAAGATCTTATCTTCAGAGAACAAAAGACCTCACCACAGATGTTTATACTCTACTGTACTGCGCCTTTTCTGATTTGTGTTTTCTTTAGCAAGTCAAATCTTGTTTGTGTACATCTCATTCCTGGCATTCACACGATACCAGAAGACTTCCCAAACCAGAAAGTATCCGTACGGGTTTGAGAGACGTCAGCAAACCAGCGGATCCCCATACCCGTACGTCCTGATGGGATGACTGGCAGGCTGCGGGCACGAGGGGAANCCCATCCAGGAGCAACCTTTGCCTCCTAATGCTGACCTGCTAATAGCCAGGAGGCAGCCTGCAGTGCTGAGACCTGGAAGGTCTGCTGGCAGCAGCGGGATGCTTTCCAGCATGCTCTCCTGCCTCTGAAACTTCCAGCATTTGTCAAAAACAGGCAGCTTTGCTCAGAGCTAATTAACTGTGTATTAGCAGAGACAGACTTCAGTTTTAAGTGGAATAAACATGTGGGCAGGACGTGGATGGGCTTAAGCTATTTCTGACATTTTCATTCATACTTGCCTTGTACAAGACATATTTTGTCTCACCACAAGCCTTTGCACATCAGCAGTAGAGTTAAGAATTAGAAGCAGAGTAAAAAATGGACAGTTTTCCAAGCTTGCCACGTGTCTAGTGTGGAAGGCTACTGTTCAATTCAAATAAACCCAGTACAGAAGCTGATTGCTGAGAAAGTGGGATCTTTCAAAGCTCTAATTAAAGGTAATTTAAAATTTTCACTGGTATTAGCAGAAGCATAAAACTGCTGCTGGACACATACCAGTTAGCGAAACCAGCTTACTAACCGAGGGGTGCAGCTGACCTGTTTTAGGAATGGGCACGGCTCTGCTCGTATTGGAAAGAAAGGGAAGAACTTACAAAAGGCTTGCAATTCTGCTCTCTCACACACACACACTCCCAAAGACCCATTTGTTCTTTTTTCCACTGACAAATCTGTTGCATTTTACTCTAGCAACCCTGCAGAAATCCTCAAGAGGAAGCAAACATAGGACCCACCACGATACGTTTGTATAGGTAGAGTCTGCACTTAGAAAAGTGACTTTGATCAGCGGTAAAGAAGCCAGTAGGTAAACTCAGCTTGAAGCCGAGCCTTGTGTTGTGGGCAGAGTGGCTTTTTGTATTTGCCACCTCCATTTTCAGCTCTCCGACACTGGATTCAGCTCTTGCGTTCCCCAGGAGGCCAGGCTCAGCGGGAAGTGCTCTGGCTGCAGCCTCGCAGGACTTGGCAGTGCCGAGCACGGCGCCGTGCGGTGCCGTGCACCATCTAGTGGGGACTCCCGGCTGCTCCGAGGCATCAAATCTCATCCTCGGCCACTCGATCAAGGCAGCAGACTTCATTTTTTGTCTAATTAAGCCGCTTAAATTTTCCCAGTGAGATAATAAGAAATCGAAGCGAGGGCCACAACTTTTCTTTCCTGGTACAGAATTTGTTTTGAAGCTGTTCTGTACCATAGCCTCGGAGATCCAGTGATCAAGGAAACATGAAAAGTGAAATCCACAAAGTCACCCTGGCTCTAAAACATCTGAGCAAAGAGTAATGTAAAAGGAAGTGTAAAAAATAACAAAAAGCAAATCTGGGTTTTCAAACTCGGTGGCAGCAACACAAAGACATAAATCACATCATCTTTTTCATGGGACCGTTTTCCTTACGGAGCTGCCGTCAGAAATACTGCGTGAGGTTTCCCAAACAAAAAAGTGTTTCCGTGTTCCCCGACTATCTTTACCAGTCGACACTGACACCATGGCACCCAGCTTTTACCTGTGGGGGTTCATAGATGGCAGCAACCTCCGCCC
The DNA here is from genome assembly GCA_013400535.1 of Scopus umbretta. NCBI lineage: Eukaryota > Metazoa > Chordata > Aves > Pelecaniformes > Scopidae > Scopus > Scopus umbretta. The sequence goes on from VZTL01005434.1 coordinate 35,079, forward strand.
GGATCCCCAGAGGGATGTCTTTGTGCTCTGTGTACCGGCCATACAGATACCCAAGATGTTGGTTTCCTGTCTTCCGCCAGAAGTCTAGGAAGCGATCTGCAATTGTGTGGTTCTCAAACATGATGTTGTCAACATGCCTGTATTTCTGTTTGACAAAGTTCAAGCGTCAGGCCATCCTCGACTGGGTCCGTTTACTTTGCCTATCGCCAATACCTTCCCAGCTGCCTAGGCTGCGCTCCACCCCTTACAGCCGAATCCTGCCAGAGCAGGGACAGGGAAAGCTAGCTGGCTCCCTGCCTCTCCCCTCCGCTGCCTTCAGCATCACCCCGCTGCCCAGCAAGCGGAACTCGCCACGGGCTGGACTGTGGGGAAGCGCTGAGCACCCCCAGCACCCCATCAAGCTTGGCTCCTTTACTAGGGCCCTTATCCCAAGAGCCTTTGCAACTACAAAAAGTGAAATTTAAGAGGAAACAGGAAGAAACAGTGGGTGGCCTTTCGGATCCCATGAGGACAAAAAGTGGAGATTCATCGCTAGTGCTGCCAGCCGAGACATCCTCCACACTAAGAGGAAGCTGCTGAAGCAGATACAGTTTGGAGCCCTTTTCTGCAAGGACTGAAGACCTTAACAGCCATTTCCCCAACAACTGCCAATACGCAAAGGCTTCTCGCTCCAAATTGGCTGTTCTTGAAGTCATCTCTCCAAAAAGAAAAGTCAAGACCCTGCTCAGCTTTAAGCACAAGGGCTCCTGCGAGCTCCGTCTCACCTGTCTATTGAGAGTGATGGCACTTGGCTGGCACTTTGTGCAAATGCCTTCTGGCCAAGGAGGGTGCCCTTCGCAGCCCGATTTGATCTTACAGCTGATGTTTTCCAGGGCAACAAATTTCCCCCTGCAAGAAGGAAAAGAGAAAGCTGCTGTTACCACAGTAAGTGCTTTTGGGTCTCATAAAAAGCGAGAGGCTAAAAATATCAGAGAGGAAGCAGGGCAGAGGAAACACAGTGGCTTTGCATCTTCAGAGGGTCTCGAAGCGCCCTGCAGACTCCCGCTGGGGGATGCTCCGCTCCTGCGGTCCCCAAGTAACCTCTGCTGCCCACTTAGCAAGGGAGGTCAGGACACCGACATGTGGTCCCTGACTGGCTCCAAGCAGATATTCAAGCAAGAGCAGAGAGAGAAAACTCACGGGACCCTGCTTAAATAATTTATGCAGCACGTGGGAAGTAATAGATTATACCGCTAGGGCAAATTAGAGCTCCTTTCATGTGCACGAGGCTTCCTGCAAAGGGAAGTTCCCTTCAAATGGAAGTACTACGGACTTGAGCTGCATCTCGCAAAGACATTTAAAAAATCCCAACGGCATTTAGGAACAGGAGGGAGAGGGTTACACCTCTGCACGACTGATTTAAAGGAGCTGTATTTCAGAGCACAGTGGGTTCCCTGCCATCGCTGAAGGGGACTTTAGATCCTTCGCTGAGCACGCGTGCCACAGCAAGACATAAAGAAAGAAACACTCCTTTCAGCATCTCCTCTCTGCTCAGCACTTATCTGGCCTGTGTCACCACAGCTTCCTCCACCCCATCACGGGGCAGGCAGGATGCCTCATTTTCCAGTGACCGGGCACTGAACCACGGCACCACGACACGAAAGGGTTTCACTAAGAACACTTGGAGCATGGGACAGAGAAGAATCAGGCCCTGAGGAATGTTAGGCTTGTCCTTCTGCTCTATTCACATTTGTAGGTAAGAAAAGCTGTTGAGGGATATAAGCTCCCCAGGCCCACCACAGCCTCAGTGCCTCTCCATGAGGTTTGAGACCCAGGCTCGGAGACTGGTATAATTAGGGAATCTCTTTCCTTCCCTCTGGCCTTCTCCTCCCATCAGTAGTGTTTCCTGGAAGCAATTTCATAGCCACAGAAGAGAGGAGAAAAAGAAAAAAAANACCCAAAAAAGGGAGAAAAAAAAAAAAAAAAAAAAAAAAAAAGACAGACTTAATCTTTTTTTCCCTATCTTTTTTTTTGTCTTTAACATGTTGTTTTCTCCTCATTCAATAGTTGTATCCAACACTACTCCGGTGAGATCTGTCTGTACTTTCATTTGTGTTTAAAAAAAAGAAGCTACAACTAGATTCCCTTAAACACAGAGATTTTCTTACTTGTCTGCCCCTCCGGTCAGCTTCCTGATGTAGGCATGGAAGGACATATGCTTCACAGGAGGTTCCAGATGGTTTAAATAATCCTCATCAAAAGGCTGCCAAAAACACCACACAAAGAAAAGCCAGGTCAGACACCTGTCTGATAATACATTGATCACTAAACAAATGGATGTTCTAGAGTCAACCCCACTCGCTCCCAATGTGGAAACAATCAAGAAAATTTAGGCTCATTTTCAAGGCAGCTACTACTGTGATAGAGACAGTGGGGCTTTACAACAGCCAGTTTTATTATCACCTCCTACTTTTGTAACAGATTGGCTCCACAAATCAGAACGAGCCTCAAAGGCAAAATGCTTTTTCCTTTCAATATCCAACGACAAACAAAAAGCCCAGCTGCTCAAACAAGGCCAAAGAACTTCCAGAGCACGTGGCAGGGAAGCGGGGGGGAACAGCCATCCTGGCTCGCAGCGACTTTTGAGAGATGGCTGCCTCGTGCCATAAATCATACAGCTTAGCACATTTGTAGGCGTTACGAAAGCTGCCCTGAACCTGCATATTACGCGGTTAAACTGGGAAGTGCTGGGATCCACGAGAGAGGGGACGAAACAAGAAGATCCAGGCAAGAGTGAAGAGGGAGGAAAACTTGAGCTTTACTACAGCACTTTCTGTTAAACCCATTACTGCAGAAAAACAGAGCATTAACCAGAATAAACGTGGGGTCACGAAGGCCTAGAGCTTTAGCGATCCCGGATGCAAGCCGGCACCTTTGACGGTGCACAGCAGGATTCTGACCCAGAGCTGCCACCTCTACGTGGGCAGCGCTCTGAGGAAAAGCGTTCGTACTGGAAGAAACCGAATCCAAGAGGACATGCTTTTGTGTGACTTTCTAGAGCACCTTCTCGGGGCTCTTACCTCCAGCGGTACACAATGCACACATTTACCCAAGGGGCCGTGGCGACACCTATGCAGAGAGAAAAAGAAGTAGCATTAAATTTTATTTAATGATGGAAAAGTCAGACCGTAAAAGTCGCTTTAGACTAACAGTTCTGGTGCGGAAGATCTGTGCAATCACGTGGCTCTGAGCAAACTCTGCACCCGCTAGGGAGTATTACAGAGGGGTCACCACAAGGTAATTTCACATAAAGAGATGGCAACAGCTTCAGGTTAAATCTGAGAGTCCCGGGTCAAGATCAAACCCTCCTAATGTCTGTGTCACTGGCAAGCGGCTCTGCTCTCCGAACAGCCACGTGAACCAACGTCAGATCACAGCTTCTCAAGTTTTACAACCCGGCATTGAGGTTGCATTTCAATTCAAAGAATTTTAAATCTACATCACGGGGCTGGCCTGTGTGGTTTTAACAAAAAGACAACGAAAACATTCATCCTTTATCAGTCACTAGAGGATGGTCTGGAGCAAAGAGGGAAGCATGTGTTTATCGGACAGATAAAAACCTGCTGGGTAAAGTTACAAAACAGAGGGGAAAACATCTCCTTTTGAGGCAATTGCTTTGAAAAACAAAAACAAAAACCAAAACAACAAAAAAATTTCTCCCCCAACACCTCTGCCCCAGCGCTAGGTCGGTGCTAGTTTTGAAAGGAAAGCCTCTAGAGGGGAGCATGGATGTCGGCTCTTGTAAAGATGAAATGGAGGGGATCCAGTTGCAGCATTGCTTTTAAGGAAGTATTGTGGCAGATAATGTACGTAAAGGACCGCTAAAGGCTGCTAATGCACTCAGCATAATGCCAGCATCCCTTCACGTTTAGATTGATATGTACTCACAAATACAGGAACAAGCCCAGACACACTCTTTTTATCATAAATATCCACCGCTGTGCTTTGGCTCCCTGCTAAGAACAATACCTTCATTTATTCTTTTGAAAAATGTGGTCAAGTTAAAGACAATGTTTTTGCCATGGAGTGGTGGGTTTCGCCTTTATTGTTGCAATAACGTGACATTTCCCTCATTTATCATCAGCCTGAAAAGGTTAGATAGGATTTTCCACGTAAAGGCTACAGTCTCTCCAAACTTCCTTGCTGCTGCAGGGCTAAAGATAAACCACGTGGAAGACAACACAATGGGGAAGGGTGAGCTATTCTGTTTCAGATAGAATTCCTGGGTGCCTTTAAAATTTTCCCTCAAGCCCTTTCAGCAGTGACTTTGCAGAGGGGTCCAGCCCCAAGCCCGCAACCAGTTGAGACATCAGGCCAGGACCCAACTGGGCCGTTGTTAATGACGAGCAGTAAGAAACAACCATCCAGAGGACATTTTAGCAGCATCAGCGTAGATTTATGGTGGTATTCATTCACCGTTGTATTACTACTTTTACAAAAAATACAAGCTGCTTTGTTTACCCAAGCCTCTCGCAGCCGAGAGTTTTGGCGAAGCTAGGCTTTGCTGCATTTCTGTGAGCAACATGGACTCCCTGGTTTCACAGGAAGGCTGGAAAGGCACGTGATGGAAAGGAAGCCAAAAACCAAGCAGGCAGAGACCCAAGATCCACTTCCAGGTCTCTGCCATTGGATATTTCCACTCACTTCTTTGGTTTTCCTTTATAAGGAGTCGCTGGATCTGAAGACACAGAAGTGCTCCTGCTTGGGACATCCCAGGTGAGATGCCACACGCACCCATCGCAGCGCTGAAGACAGCGATGCAGGCTTGCGTCGGCTCTGCCCAAGCAGGGAGAGACTGCCCGGCAGCCAGAAAAGCCGATGGAGCTCAGCTCTCTGCTCTGACAGAGGAGCCACCCGTGATTTAGAACACAAATCCGGCCTTGCTGCTCTCCCACTGCTGGCCGGGTGACGCCGAGGCAGCAGCGCTGGCTGAGAGCACGTTTCCCTGTCCGCGCCTCTCCTGTGAGATGGAGACCTGGCCCTGCCGCCCCGCGCGCCTGCCACCTCGGGACCCAACCAACGGGGAGCTACATATTGAGGCCATATGGAACAGAAGCTACCGCAGAGAGCAGGCCCCTGCTTATTAAGCAATATGCCACACACAGAGCAGAACCTAGTATTTCTACACAGCACAGGCTGCCAGGACATCCCGGGGAAGAATTCAAAGTATTCATTTTAATCTAGAGAGCTCCAAATGTTTTAGGAGCACAAAATAGACGATCACAAGTCCCACAGCGGGGGCCACCTTGATCAGAACAATAGATGCTCTGAATGAGTCCTTCCTGGCAAAGACCCTGGGATTTTGGTATCTGCTTCCTTCCTCGGCTTACCAGAGCTCGATTTAACCTTCCAGGACAATGGCAAAGGCTGTTTTCCCTTGTGAACGTTTCAAAGGCAGTGAGGGACAGAGCAGTGGCTCAGAGGGCAGTTCCCATAGCACGCTTCCTGGCTGCAGACAAGACGTTACAAGCTCTGGGGCGGCACGGATGCCTCGGCAGAAACAAAGTCCACCCGTACTTACAGCTGCTGGTCTCGGCTTCGGTAAATCTTCCCATCCTGTTTGATCAGATACTGGTCGATCTCATCTTCCACCACCTGGGGGGCCCCCACAGGACGCAAGCCTTGGGAGACAGAGGTGTCCATGGTCTCTGAGGAGGAACCAGCCGGGCTCGAGGGGTAGAGAAACAGCATATCGCCATGCCTATAGGTGCGGAAAAACAACGCAGGGGTATCAGCTGAGCAAGAGCTTTGCTTCCAGCTACGCTGGGGTGGGAACCCAGGCAGTAAGACACACGCTGCTCTCATACAACTGGAAAGGCTCAGGATCCGCTCTCTCCACCATCACCTTTCACCAACAGCTGAACTGCACCCCACCGTCACCCCGACCGCCTGGAGGAATTGGCTCCTTTGCGCCCATACAGCGCAGGGCTCACGGCACGCTGCAAACCACGTTAACGTTCATACACCCCTAGTGCGCATTTCTGGGTAGCAAAGCTCCCGGACCACAGAGGAGCGTTTAATTTATAACAAACTATGAAGACGCTAGCAAACGCAGCGGCCCGAAGCCGTGCCGTTAGCCACCTCTTCCTGCCGCTTCGGGCATTTGCACGAGAAAACGCAAATCTTTCCAACAGGAGCCAAGACCGAGGGAAAACGATGCAGGAAAAGGCAAAAGGAGCCTACGGAGAGAAGCAACAGCTCCAGCAGGGAAAAGCATGAGCGCGGATCCCGCGCGCATCGGGTCACAGCCTTCCCAAGGCAGCTGCCGGTGCCGACACGTTCAAGTGACAAGTTGCGCGTGGCGGCCGCAGCTCTTGTATTTTTAACCCGTTTAACGTTATTCTTGACGTGAACAGAACGAAGACGTTCCCAACTGAATAGGAAGCGACTGCACCGTTTGGCACCTCTGATCTCCCTAGGCGCCTGGCTACAGAAGGCAGGAACCCTGGCTCCTGCACAGGGGACTGTCAGGCTCCGGGACCGATGCAGGAATAAAAGCATAGCGTGAGCGAAAGCAGGGACGAGGGAGCTTGCTGCAGGCTGTAACAGAGCAAACAGGAGGCCTGTCGCTGCCTCACCACAAGCAGCAAACACAAACGCAAGCAGCGACCTAAGAAACGTCTGCCGCAGCCTCACACGGCGTCGGTTGGGTCACCGCCATTTCGGCACGTCAACCAAGCCTGCCCCTTCGAGGAGCTGGTGAGCGACAGCTGAAAGCTTAGGACTGCTGGAACGTGGTGTCGCCTGCCGTTGCCCCGTTCGGAGGGAAGAGTTCAGGCAAGCTCAGGGAACAAGGCACGCTGTTGCACAAAGCCCCCCCTCCACCCGCAGCGCGCTCTGCCAGGACTCACTTGATTTTCAGTAAGTTGAGGGATTTGTTTTGTGACGCTGTGATCTCTCCCGTCCTGTTTCTATTGGTGTAGACAGAAAACCCATTATTCCTGAAACCAAACTCTTTTGCAACCTGAAAGACAAAGAATGACAAGGTTTAAGGTACCTCACAGCCCCGGTCAGATGCTGAAAGCTGCTCAGGGCAAGCGCTAAGTCCAGGGAACTCCTATGGCAAAACTTTAGCTGACGGAATTCATCCGCGTTTCTGAAAAGCGCGGGATAACTGGGAAAAACAGAAATGCTTAGTAACGCAAGCAATCTGTTAATAAAAGCAACTTAGAGAGAACGTGTCTCTCACAAAACATAAGTACGGTATTTTAACTAAATCCAGGCAAGCACTGTCACGACTAGAGGGGGAAAACTACCTTCTCCATCATCCCAGTTCTCTCGCTCCAGCCTTGCCAGCACACACCAGCCAAGTCATTCTCACCTTCCTACGACCAGAACTCCTCCGTCCGGATCTTCTCCTCTGAGGATCTTTTGCCCTCAGCTCCGCTCTCGCCTACCAGTTGCTACACGGGTTTCACTCGAGCTCTTCCTGCTGTTCTCCTTTCTGTTTTTCTCCATTGGCCTCTTTTCTCCTGATGGAACTTATCCTCACAGTAACCACCTCTCAGTCCCTACGCAGGTTTTTTTCTCTGCTCCTCCGCTCACCCGGGTCAGTTCAAGGCTGCTTTACTCTTAACCAGTCAAACGCCTCGTCACAGCAATAGCAATTTTTAGATTTGGCCACTTAAAACCATAACTGCATTAAAAGCGGCGTTACAACTTTTCTCTAGATGACAAGTTTCTTCCTAAGTTCGTAAGTTAATAGCCTTTATTTTTATTAAGTACATCTCCCTGTGGCTTTGGTAGGGTTCAGAGACAGTGACTGCACGCAGGACAAATCTAAGAAGCCGCAAACGGAGCTGTCACACGGGCGAAGCCGTGGAAAGCAGTTTCTCTGCTGTCAGCTTCGCTGTGATTTGTAGCAGCAAGCGATCTGCCACTTGAACGGAAGCACAACTTCCAAATGGTTCGACTCCTGCATTACGCCTGCCAAGAGTTAAACGTTAGCTCGTCGGGCCACAGACTTCACCAGTTTTTTGGGAGGAGACAAACTCCACAATACACTTACAAAAGGCTCGAGTTCGTTCCTAACTCGATCCGAACCTGAACGCACCCGAGAGCTTAGTTTTGTAGTGCTCTTACCTAGGACGTGCTACAGAAGACAGAGTTTACCGAGGCCCTTATCGCTCTGAAGCGTGCTTTCTTGCACACTTCTTCTGCAGCTTCTCTGGAGTCGTCAAGGAGGAGATCCAAGTTAATTGCTAGCATAGAAGCAGCAATCGGATGCCTCTTTAATTACAGCTATCTAGCTAAATACGAAATCCACCATACGGATTAACGTTTCAGTGTTAAAATCCACAGCTCTTAATACGCACAGATCTTAGGTGGCAGAATTTGCAACTTTTCTCTTTCGAGTAAACCCTACAGCAGGAAAGGAACCCAAGCATTTCCTGTATTCAGCTCGGCAAGAGGATAGAGTTTTCCCCAGATCAACAGGCAATTTTAGTGAGTGCCGATGCTTTTGTCCCGACGGTAAGTGGTTGCAAGCACGATTGTTCCACACTGCCTCGGGTAATATGAACCCTTGAAACCAAGCAGCTTGTTTTGCACAGGTTCCAGAGATTTTGAAAGCAATGCTTTTTTTCCTTGGGTGAGACTGTTCAGAGGCTGCAGCGGGTGTCTCTGACCCGGCCCTGAAATCCATCAGGATTTTCGCTTGGTCGGGGGGGCGGGGGGATGGCTGTCGTGGTCTGAGCCCAAGCTTTGAACAAAGCAAATGACTCACCGACAGCAGCAGGTTTCAGTCTGCTCCCCTTCCCCCTCGCAGGGGGAAAGGAAACCTAGCTGACTAAAAGAATGGCCCTTCAGGCACAGGGACACAAAGTACTTCTCTTATGAAGCAAAGAAATCCTAATCTGAGGGTTCCAGGTTCCAGTGGAGTTCCAGAAGGGAAGGAAATGGAGAACCGCTCACTCTTAAATAGTAAATTTAAAACATTGAGCAGTTGCATCAGCCCAAAGAACGGGTTACAGCCGACTCCCAGTGTGACAGCTCCAACATTCAGTGTGTTCTCCTCATCCCAGGGCGGAAATCTTTCCCAGGAGGCCCCGGAGGTTCTCACATCACCTAAGATCTCGCCTTACTTCCTTCCTCGCTCTCTCCAAAACCATACTGGAAAAACAGCGGCACACAAAGCACATTCAAATGATACTCAAAATGCAAATCAAGCAGCTGAGTTGCAACTGGATCACCCCTGAAGAGGCCGGTCCCTTGCAGCAGGCTTTGACTACCAAAGAGCCTTCCTGTGCCGCTGTCAGCCTCTGCTGCCCCAGCTGCCATTTCTTTGGGAGAACGCTAAAAACGCGTCCTCCCCCAGGGAAGCTCCCACCCCAGGAAACTCCAACTGAACAGCTGAGTAAGCTTTCTTCTTTAACTTTGTAATTTTCCCTCTGGAACAGCAGTGAGGAAACCGGTTTTGGCTACATCACTACAAACACCGTTTTCCACAAGGCACGCCGATCCTCGCTGCCGTCAGCGCATTTGCCCGGCGAGGTGAAGCGCGCATCTCCCACGGGAGAGAGCCGCTGCGCAGGCTGAGCCGCCGGAGCCCTGCCCCGTCCCGCAGGCGAGCGGGGCGGGCGCAGCAGAAGCTGGGGGTACCTTCTTGAGGAACGTCGCCACCGTTTCTCGCTTCGTGGCCGTGATGCGCTTCACTCCTTCCGGCGACTGCACGCGGATTATCTGCGGGGTGAAGAGGACAGCCCGAGTTAGTGACGGGGGGGGGGACGGAGCCCGCCCGGGGCTCGCCACCTGTGGAAGCCACGCTGAAGTTTTGCACGCACGACGCGGACGAGCCCCGCCGCTCCCCCCTCCTGCTTTTAACGCTGCTCTTCCTAAGGGAGTGCAAATGCACAGGGAAGTAATTTGCTCGTGGTAGGGCAGCGTTTGGACTGACGTTTGCATGCTGCAGGCACGAATTACCCTAATGCACGAGGCACGGCCAGAGGCTGGCGCCAAGAAAAACGCTAACGCTGCTGGTTTTTGTCAAAGCTCTGACCTCAGATGTGGAATTATTAAACTTTCTTAAGGAGGGTGAATCAGAGCTTCCACGGGAGCAATTTACTCGGTGCCTACACACACCAGCACCGGCCTGGCTGGTGCTAATGGGCACCTGCGCCGGCGTTATGTTTCAACCCACGTTGCTGACGTGCCACTTCCATCGCTAATGGAAAAACGAGGAGAAGAGCCGGAAGGCTCAGGCTGCTCCTGTGCAACACGGAGCGGGAACACTTGCTGCGGCCTTAAGTCAGGGGTGGGAAAAAGCGGCAGCTTTGGGGGGGAAAAGGCCGGGGACGATTCTTCACATACCGGCAGGGAAGTGGCAAAGGTAAACGTCGGAGTCCTCGTGCTGCCGGGGACCGGAGAAGTGGCTCAAGTCGCTCCAGAGAGCACGGTCCCCGGCTGACGCGAAACGCAGAGCCGCGCTCAGGCCGGCAAGGCGTGCGCCGGACGGAGGGACGCGGGGGGACGCGGGAGGACGCGGGAGGCTGCCGGCGTCCCGGCGTTACCTCGCAGGAGCCCCGTTACGCCCTCCCAGCTTCCAGCACGGGAGCAAGCCCGGCCTGACGGGGTGGGGAGACCTTTACGGTGCCGACGAGCCCCTTCTCCGGCCATGTCGGCCTAGGCCGGGCCCCTTCCCCCGAGCCGTCCCCGCCCGGGGCTGAGCGCGACCCCGGGGTCACGGCCCCAAACCCCGCACGCTCCGAGGGGGCTCCTCCCTGGGGCAAAACCCGGGGGAACCCGTCCACGGCACCGCTCCGGGGGGGCTGCCCGGCCCGGACACCGCCAGCCCCGGCCCCGGGGGTGCTGCGCTCCCGGCCGGCTCCCGGCGGCTCGCCCCGTCCCCAGGCACCGGC
>VZTL01005435.1:0-15927 GCA_013400535.1 Scopus umbretta
GCGGGCAAGACCCCGAGCACTCCCACAGCCTGTGTCATGCCGTGCTCCGAGGAATTGCCCTATAAAGCTGCTTGGGAAGCACAGGCACTGTCAATAATTAACCCCTGGCTTAATTAACCAGCATCTGCCAGGTCAGCGTGGCACAGTGCCGGGGCAGGGGGGGCGAGGGCCCAGCCCCGGCACGGGCAGGACTCCTCGCCAGGGCTGGGCTGAGCTGGGGGCAGGCGGCGAGACCCACCCCGGGGAGGCCAGCACTGCGGTCCGGTGGCATCGGCACCCTGCCTGCCCTGCCAGCCCTGCCTGCCCTGCCTGCCCTGCCACCTCTCCCCAGCCCAGCTGCACCGCCGGTGGGCACAGCCCAGCTGGGTGATGCTGGGCACCCCAACCCCATGGGGTCCCCCTGCACCCGCCGGCGGGGCACCCGGCCGGCCCCACGGATTGGGGTGCCGGGGCACAGCCCTGCCCGCGCCGAGGGCCAGCTGCCGCTGCAGGCTCGTCAGGTGCCGGGTTTCTATGGCGACGTCTATTATCCTGCTTTATAGGAGATGAATCAGGAGCTATAAATACGCGGGTTGATCGGGCCGGTGCGAGCAGCACGCTCTGCCTGCGTGCGGGAGTGCCGGCAGCGGGCAGGCCGGAGGGGCACGGCGGTTCGGCATGGCCGTGCTGGTGGACGGGTGAGCGGCAACCAGCCGGCACAGCTGCACGGACAGGGCCAGGCTGGCACCCCTGTGCCGGCAACCAGGGTGACGACCGCATCCCCGGCCCCAGAATCCAGCTCGGTGGCACCCGCGTGGCAGGCTCTTGGGTGGCCCCTGCCCCGTGAGAGCTGCCCTGGGCCCCGGTTTCCGTCCCTGGGGTGGCCTCGGGTCACACCCCGTCCTGGTGGACGTCACCTCCCCAGGAGCCTCTGCCGGCACCGGGACAGTGAGACACAGAGCATGGCACAGGGTGAAGGACACATGGCACAGTGTCACACGGTTCATGGGACAGGGTGGATGACACACGGCATGTGGCGGAGGCAGCTGGCACACAGCGAGCACACCCAGATTCCGGCACAGCAAACGGTGCACAGCACTCGGTGTGGCACAGCACCCGTGCACGGTACATGGCACGTGGCATGCAGCACACGGCACGTGGCACACGGCACGTGGCACACGGCACTGCGCGTGGTACGTGGAACGCAGCGTGTGGCCCCGGAGCACATGACACGCAGCACAGGGTACACGGCACATGGGACGGCACATGGTGCAACACGGAGCACATACCACACAGAACAGGCACATGGGACGGCACGTGGTGCAACACGGAGCACATACCACGCAGCACGCAGCGCATGGCACTGGGCATGTGGCACACGGCACACAGCACATAGAACATGGCATGTAGCACGTGGCATACGGTGCATGACGTGTGGCATACGGTGCCTGGCACCCAGCACAGTGCGTGGCGTGTAGCATACAGCGCGTGGCACAGCATGCGGCATGCGGCGCATGGCATGGGACCCACAGCACCTGGTAGAGCAGAACGGCACAGGGCACACAGCATGTGGCACATGGTACACGGCACACAGCACACGGCACGTGGCACACCTCACGTAGCACATGGCACGTGGCCTGTGGCACACAGCACACGGCAGAGGCAATGTGCTGGCCAGGGGCAGGCGGAGGGCGCCGGCGCTGCCTCCGCTCCCGTGGCCTGGATTTTAGGGCCGCGGCAGCAGCACAGCGGGACGGGCAGCCGCTCCGGCACAACTTGAAAGCGGTGGCTGCTCAAAAGTGCCGCAGCTCCAAAGAACCGGCGCTCCCCTGCACGCTGCCAGTCACGAATCCCCCTAAATATAGGGGCAGCCGGAGCAGCCGGCGGCAGTGCCCGTGCAGGCGGCCGGGGCTGCGTTCGGCTCTTGCTGCCGGCCGGGGCTGGGCCGCGTGGTGGCACGGTGGGGGGCACGAGGCAGGGACGGGCAGCACCCCAGAAGCTGCCTGTCCCTCTGCCCGCACCCTGCGGAGCACCTGGCAGGGAGGTTTGGCGTCGGCGGCCAGAGAGCACGCGGCATGGGCACAGGGCTGGTTGCTTTATTGGGGGGGGCACCCCAATATTGGGGTTCGTCATGCAGCCTCCAAGCGACATCACAGCGAGAGACAAGCGGGGATCGAGGGGACCACGGGGACAGCAGGGATGGAGCGGGAACGGGCCGCGGGGCATGGATCACCGGGACTGGGCAATGCCCGCTGGGGACCCCCGGCCCCCCGGGCAGCGCAGGGGGGTGTCCTGCACCGGGGCACCGGGACCGTCCCCGTGTCCCTGGCCAGGTGCCGGTGGGGGCACGCTGCCGGCTCCCGGTGCCCCCCCTGCCCGGCGAGGAGGGACCCGGCGGGGACCCCGTCCGTCCCCGCGCCATGCTGGGGGAGCGGGGGGGCTGTCACTGGGGCGAGCTGAGGTTGGAGTCGGGGGTCTCGGGCTGGGGGCAGCGGGGCGGGAAGGCCTTGTAGCTGTAGTACTCCACCACCTGCTTGGGCACCTCCGCCAGCACGCACTTCGCCAGGGCTGTCGGTGACGCCTGCGGGACGGGGGACACCAGGGGACACCGGGGGGGACGGGTCAGCCGGGGGCACCATGGCACCCCCCTGCCCCAGTGTGCGGAGCAGCACCCGCGGGGCACCGGCATGCCACGCTGCGACGCTCGGTCCTGCCGTGGGGACAGGATGGGACGAGGGGACGGGGGGAAGGGGAGGCCCACCAATGCCCCTGCTCACGTTCTTGAACTCCCGGAAGGGGACGAACTGGACGATGTCGCGGAGGACAGGCTCGCCCTTGGGGGAGCGCAGGATGCCGTCGTCCCCATCCAGGATCTGCATGTCGGTGAAGTCGGCGTTGCCCACCCCCACGATGATGATGGACATGGGCAGGTAGGAGGCGCGGACGATGGCCTCCCGCGTGTCCGCCATGTCCGTCACCACCCCGTCCGTCAGGATCAGCAGGATGAAGTATTGCTGGGGAGGAAGGATGCTCTGGGGGGGCTGCCTGGCCCCGCTGCCGGCCCCATGGCGGGGAGCCGGACAAGGGCTCGGCGCCAACGTGGGAGCAGCCACGAGTGGCATGAGCGTGCTGGGTCTCAGCCCAGCCCAGAGCCCACCAGCCCGGGCAGGGGGTAAGTACCGAAGCCTCCTTTGTCCGCTCTTCATCAGCCGCCACGCGAGCCACTTTGGAGATGATGGGGGCCACATTGGTGGGACCGTAGAGCTGGATTTTGGGCAGGCAGCTCTGGTAGGACTCCACGACACCCTGGATGCCTGCAGGAGGATGCGAGGGGTGAGGGGGGCAGCACCGGGCTCTAGCACAGGGCGGGCTGTGGCACCGGCCCCGCCGGAGCTGGACTCACCCTCGCACTCATCGTTGTCAGGGTTGAAGTTGATGGCGAAATCGTGGGAGACCTGGGGGGCAAGAGGGGAGGGGGCAGCCGGTGCCCACCCGCCCGCCACGGCCGAGCCCCACGGGAGCCACAGCCAAGGGTGCCTGGAGGGACGAGAGCATCCCTGGGGTCCCGTGGGACCTCGGTGCCCTGGCCACCCCCTTACCTCGTACTTGGGGGGGATCCTTGCACCAAAGCCCAAAGCTGAGAATTTCTTATCACTGCAAGGGAAGAGATGTGAGGAGCCCCAGCCCTGGCAATGCCAGCAACAGGGTGGCCATCACCGGGGTGTCCTGGTACCTGCCGGAGCAACCGACCTGTCGTAGTCCTGGCAGATCTCTCCCACGGCAACCAGTGCCTTGAGGTACTCGTTGGGCTGGTAGGGGTTGATGTAGTGCAGGGAGCAGCTGTTTCGGGGGTCCCCGTTGGAGGCCGTGAAGTCGATGGCCACCTGGCAGGGGGGCGGCAGTGAGGGTCCCCCGGGGCAAGCGGGGCCACCGGCATGTCCCCGCTGGGGTCGGGCGGCTCTGCTGGTCCCGCTCGCCAGCACCATGGCACAGCCGTGGCTCGGGGGAGCTGGGATGCACCGCTCACGGCTCCCTGCCCCGGGGACGGGCACACGGCCCAGCGCCAGACCCCATGGGCGGCCCCCGGTGCTTCGGGGCGGAGGATACCGCTCACCGTGAAGTGGATCTGGCAGCCGCCCATGATGTAGTCCAGGAAGGAGTAGACCCTGTGGATCTTCCAGAGGGACCTGCGTCAGCCGGTCCTGCCCCACGCCGCCCCACGGCAGCCGGGCACAGCTCGGCACAGCATGGCGCGGCACAGCACGGCGCGGCACGCAGGCGCTCACCTTCAGGTCCAGCAGCACCACGACCCCCGAGTTCTTGTAGTTGCGCTTCTTGATTTTGTACTTGGGGTTCATGCAGTCCCACTGCACCTGCGGCACGCGGCACCCGCGCTGCCTGCGGCCCCCCCAGCCCCGGCGACACGGCCCCATGCGCCGGCACCCCCCACCATGGCCCCGCAGCCCCACGGCTCTGCAGCACTGCGACCGCACAACCCCCCAGCCCCACAACCCCGCGGCCCCATAAACCTGCAGCCCCACAACCCCAGGGTGCAGCCGCCTTTCCCTGCGCCCCGCTGGCCCACGGGCTCGAGCCAGACTGGCCGGGGCCGATTTCACCAGAGGAACCCAGACCCACCCTACCTTCCCCAAAGAGGGGGCAGCGAGGGGAGAACAGCCCCAAAACCAGAGGAGGAGCTGGGAGGTGCCTCCTGGAATGGGATCTGCTGGCAGCACGGAGGGGTGACCCCCAAAGGCTGTCCCCTTGTCCCCGTGTCCCCGCGCTCACCTTGTTCTCCCCCATCGCCTTCTGCATCTCCTCAAAGGTGGTGAAGAACTCTCCGATGAAGTCGTGTTTGCCCCGCGAGTCGTAGTCCCACACCACGCACTGCGGTGGGACACGGCTCAGCCCTGGCCGGGCAGCGCCCAGCTTGTGGGGGGCACACACCCGCGCCCCCCAAACTGCACCCAGCCCTGGCACCGTCCCCACCACTGTCCCCGGCACGTTGCGGTCCCTGGCACGGTCCCGCAGGGAAGCTGGAGGACACGTGCCCCTAGGGCAGAGATGGGGGTCCCCATCGCCCTTCCTCACCCTCAGCTTCCTCTTCTCCTCGCAGCTGCAGAGCGAGTTGAGGGAGACCTTGAAGGGCTCCCAGATGGGGCTCAGGTTGTTCTTCACCACCTGCAGGGCGAGGGGCTCAGCGGGGCCGGGCAGCCACCGGGGCGGCCGCGGGCTGGCCAAGGGACAGATCCCGCCCAGGGCCTCACCTCGGTGCGGTACACCAGCTGCTCGCTGCGGTCGTCATCGATGCGGTAGATCTCCAGGAAGGGATCCGACTTGCTGAAGAGGTCCTGGAGGAGGGAGGATGGAGCAGAGCACTGCCCGCCCTGCCCGCTTCACCCTCCCCGTCTCCCCTGCCCGCAGGGCCCAGCTCACCTTGTCGTCCAGCTTCTTGGCCCGGAAGGCGAGCTCCACGTAGCCGTTGTTCCCCGAGATCTCCTCCGAGATGACCTGCGAGGAGAGGTGGCCGCAGGGTGCTCGGCCGCAGGGTGCTCAGCTGCAGGGTGCTCAGCACCCAGCACAGCTTTGTCCCCATGCCTGCGTGGGCAGGGCAGTGCCCTGGGGGGGACAGGGTGCCATGTGCCCTCCCTGGCATAGGGGGTGTCCAGCAGACGTGAGCGGGGACCGACCCTGAGCTCTCCCAACCCCAACAGCCTGGGGGTCAGCGAGGGCAGGAGGAGGGTCATTGGGGACCCCCATGTGCCCCAGCTCAATGCCCTCCACCCCAGTGCAGTGCCACCCACATGTCCCAGCTCGATTCCGTCCCAGCATCCTGGTCCAATGCCACCCGTGTGCCCAGGTCCGGTGCCACCCTCATGCCCCACTCAGAGTCACCGCACCACCTCAGCTGGGTGCCACCCCGGTGTCCCAGCTCGGTGCCACCCGTGGGCCCCAGCCCACTGCTGCCGCCGCCACAGGTTCAGCCACTCACCGTGATGGTGGACTTGCCCGCGAACTTCCCGTACTTGAGGAACAGTGGCTTCGTCACCCGCTTCTGTGCCACGATCTGCAAAAACCAAGGGGTCGGGGAGGGGAGGCCGCCGGGAGGTGTCCCTGGGGCGAGGGGCATGGGCTCACCTGCCCCACGGTGCACTCCATGCCCCCCAGGAAGTCATCGTCGTGCGTGCCCACGCCGGCGTGCCCGTGGCTGTCGTACACCTCAAACCGCAGCTTCTGCACCTCCTCGAAGTAGTAGTCCACCGTGAAGATCTTGGCGAAGACGGGGTTGAGGTTGCTCTTGATGACCTCGCTGCGGTCCACCTGCACGGCAGGAGCTCGGCTGGGGGGCAGTGGGGCCAGAGCCCAGCTCGGGGCTGGATCCAGGGCCAGTGGAACTGCCCAGGACCTTGGGATGCCAGAGCTCGCCCAGAGCCGGCCACGGGGACGCAGGAACCCAGGGGAATGGGGATGTGGGGATGCAGGGATGGGGGATGCTGGGCAGCTGCCGGGAAGGACCAGCCCTGCACAAGCATTTACCTGCCCGCGCCAGTTCCCGGGTGAAGGGCATTTGGAGGCAGCCCCGTCACTGGCTCGGGCGGGGAGGTGTGTGGGCGCCAGCCCTGCCAACCCCCAGCTCCCGGGGCACCGCTCCCTCCGGGGCCTGGGGCAAACCCCATGGTCGGTTCGAGGGGACGCTCTTGCTCTGGACCACGGTTTGCCACGGCTCTGCCCAAGCAAGAGCAATGGGCTGGTGCCCAGGGCAAGTCCCTGTGCTCCCACCCCGGGCTGGCCAAGCATGGGGGCCACTGGCCACTGGCCTCCGTGGCCCTGGCAGGCGGGTGGGTGCTCAGTGTCTCCTGGCCGTGCTGGCAGCGGGCACCGAGCGGCTTCCAGGAGCCTCCCCCACACCCCGTCCCTGCCAGCGTTGACTCAACGGGACGCATCCTGGCCAGGGCACCCTGCCAGCCCGCGGCCCCTGCAGCATCTGGGCAGCATCTGCCGAGCCCACACCGCCACGGCGCTGGCGGGGCCACCCCATGCATCTCTGTGCCTCCTGCGTGGGCACCACCAGCCCCACAGCCCTGCCACGGGACTCCGGGTCCCAGCCACCTTGTCCCCTCCAGTGCCAGTCCTGGCAGTGTGTCCGGGGCTGTTTCGGCTCTTGGATCCAGCGGGCAGCAGCTGAGCTGGGACACATGCTGGCAGGGACAGGGAGGGGACTGCTCGCAGAGTGTCTCCAAAAGTGGCCCAAGAGGGACCCGCTTGGATCTGGCCCTTGCACAGCATGGCATGGCATGGCATGGCATGGTGTGGCACGGCACACCGTGGCACAGTAGGGCACAACTGGCTCGGCATGGCACAGCCTGGGGAGCTGCAGCCCGCAGCTGGCACGAGGCCTCTCACCACCTGCCCTGGCTCCAGCTCCAGCTCCGGCTCCGGCGAGCAGAGTTGATTACACACAGAGGGATTTAGCGCTAAATCTGCCGGCTGAGCAGCGGTGATTAGCGAGTGTGGAGCTGCCGGCGCCAGCCCGGAGCTAAGCCGTGGGGGAGCGATGGGAAGGAGCCAGCGCCAGCTCCAGTGCCAGCCCCAGCTCCAGTGCCAGCCCCAGTGCTGGTGCCAGCCCTGGTGCCAGTCCCGGCTCGTGTGGACACCGGGGCCCCAGCGGGCAGCGCAGTGAGGGGCACAAGGCTGCGGTGCCGGCCCTGAGCTGCCTCCCTGTGTGTGGAGGGGTGGGTGATGCCTGGAGCAGCGTGGGACCAGCCCACGGGCCCTGATCCACCCTCGAGGTGGCCAAGGCGTCCCTCGGTCCTGGCCCGGAGCAGTAGAGCCATGCTGGAGCCACACACCATGAGCTCCACCGTGGGCACACACCGGGTGTTCCGCGGCCCTGCCAGAGCCATGAAGCCTCGAGGGACTCACTCCACCCAAGGCGTCTGTGCTGTCCCCGTGCGCTGCCAAGCGTCCCACAGCGCCCTGTCCTGTCCTGCCCCATAAACCTTGTGCTCTGTGCCCTACACCTTGCACCTTGCTCCCTGCACCCTGCGCCCCTCACACACCCTGCGCCCTGTGCTGTGAGATCTGCACCTTGCGTCCGGCACCTTCTGTGTGCACCCTGCACCGCGCTCTCCACCATCTCCTGCACCCTGCACCCTGCTCTGCACCCTGCACCCTGCTCCGCACCCTGCACCCTGCTCTCCACCATCTCCTGCACCCTGCTCTGCACCCTGCACCCTGCTCTCCACCATCTCCTGCACTTTGTGCCCCGCTCTGCACCCTGCACCCCGTGCGGTGGCTCCTGCCCTGTCTCCAGCCCCGTGGGCATCGCAGCCACCCTGGGGCTGTCTCTGCTCCTGTCCCCATCCCAGAGACGCAAACCCTGCGCCCAGCACCCCGCACCCAGCCCTGCCACGTCCCCGATGACAGCCTGCCCCAGCCCTAGCCCACTGCGGGCGGTGCCAGCGGTGCCCCCCGCCCTCCTACCTCCATCCACTGGCCCTGGGACTGCATCAGCAGCAGGACGCAGGGGTCCGACTTGTTGAGCGTGTCGCGGTCCAGGAGGTGCTTACAGCTCACCCGCAGCTCCACCTTGGAGAGGACGGCCAGCGAGGCCTGGGGGGACGGCTCGGGCGCCTCGCCCATGGCGGCCGTGGCACGGCGGGCGGCCGGGTGCGACGGGGGGCAGGTGGCCCCGTGGGCAAAGGGCATGTGGGGAGAACGGGGCAGCGCGGGTGGCCGCTGCCTTCGTTGTCGTCAGGGAGCCCGGCAGGCACCCGTCATGCCCGGGGCACGTCGCCCCGCGGTGCCAGGCGTGGGGACGGAGCCCAGGTGCGCGGGGTTGGGCAGGTTCCTGGTGGCAGCGGGTGTTGGTGGGATGCTCTGGTGGGTGGACGGGACCCCGGGGACCCCTCCAAGGTGGGGTGGCCGGTTCCAGCCCCGGTGGCCCTGTGGGGCCCTGCAAGGCATCAAAGCACAGTGGGGTGAGCTGGAGCTGGGGCACCCCTCGTGATCCTGCCCATGTACCCCGAAGCACCAGCCAGCCCCATAGGCACTGCTGTGCCCCTGTCTGCCCGCTGGCCCCCCGGGGCTGACCGGGGGTCCTGCAGGACTGTGCCCAGGTCTGTCCCAGCTCCACCGCAGGGGCAGGATGCGTCCCATGGGGATGGGGCACCCAAGTGGGGCTGGGAGTCTGTGCAGGAACCTTGGGTGCCCCTCCTGGTGCTGGGGAGCAGAAACTCCCCTCCCGTCCCTGCAGGCACCCACCACCCAGTCAAGGCTCCCTAGCAAGGGCAGCAGGACGCCAGGTCCTTGTCCGTGCTGCCAGGTGATGCTGGCAGTGCCGGCCATGTCCCACTGCCCCGGGCAGGGCTGGTGGCACCCCAGGGTGACGGGGGGCTTTCCCCCATGCTGGGGACAGGGGCTACCCTCCACCCAGGTGCTGGCGAGACTCCGCCGGGCGATGCTGCAGAGCCGGGCCATCGAGGGGCTCTACCAGCATCATCAGCCCGGGGCTTGTCCCCCCAGCTGCAGCCCCCGGGGGCTGCCCGGCTCGGGCTTGGGCAGGGGCAGAGCAGCCCTCCTGCCCGCCTGCCTGCCCGCGCCCTGGCGTGCCCAGCCCGGCCAGGAGCTGCCGCTGCCGCCCGGTCAAAGTTTCCCGGCAAAGACATGCAGGGCCCGGGCCCTCCCTGGCACATGGCGCTGGTGCCCCAGCTCCGGCGGGCATCGTCCCCCTCCCCGGGATCACGGGCACCCCTTGGCATCCCCCGCTGGAGGGGCACAGGCTCCCGCCCTGCCCAGCCGCCCCTCTCACCTGGGTGCTGGTGGCCTGGGCCCCGCTCGCGGCTGGGCTGAGGTCTGGGGTCGGCGTGCCAGCCGGAGCCGGTGTGCCAGCCGGAGCCGGTGTGCCAGCCGGAGCTGCCGCCGCTGCCACCTCCACACAACTGACTCAAGCTGCAGTTCGGGAGCGAAGCCCTAAGAGGGAGACGACAAGCTCTGTTAACTGCCTCGCTGCCGGCACCGGAGCAGAGCCCGCCTGCGGGCACCGGGGCTGAGCGGGGTTCCCGGGGGCCCCGGCACCGCTGGCTGTGCCAGGGCAGGCGCTCCCGCTCCAGACGAGCCCCCCCATGGCGCAGCCCTCACTCCCAGCACCCCGCGGCCCCTCGCCCTCCCCAGCCGCTCCCCACGGGGTGCCCGAGGCCTGTCCTGGCCCCAGCTCTCAGCTGACACCCCAGCACAGAGACGGGGTGCTCCAAAGCTGCCGGGTGCCCTCCCCACGTGCCGGAGCGGCCGGACCTGCACCCCATGCATGCGGAACCCCGGGCGCCCCACACCTCAGCCGGGGCTGTCCCAGCACCCCCCCACCCACGCACGTCACCCCAGCGCTGCGGTGCTGTCAGCTCGGCTTTATGAAAGATGATATAATTAGCCCAAGTTTGGAGGGATTAAAATGCAGATGGGGCTAATGAGCATGAGGGCACTGCAGGGCCCCGGGCTTTGGGAGCTAATCCCCAGCCTGCGTGGCAGAAAGAGGCCACCCTCCCTCCCCGCTCCTCCCGCAGCCCCACGGCACGGCCCAGCGGGGCAGGAGGCAGCCGACCCATGGGGGGACACGGGATCCGCCCGCAGGCTTGGGCAGCGGGGCTGGGAAGGACGCGGTAGCAGCCTGCCGTGGCACCGGCAGCCCCTGCCCCCCGTGTTACAGCAACCTCGGGTTCAGCCAGCCGTGCCGGGGCTCCAGCCGGCAGCCTGCCCCTGCGCCGGAGCGCTTCATCGCATCCGATCCCCAAGTTTCTGTCACCCAACCGCTAATGAATATGAACGACTCGATGATCCCAGCACGGGCGATCCGCGGCACAGCCAGGCTGCGGAACAGCCCCAGAACTGATTAGCCAGCAAAGGGGCTCGGTTGAGCGCTCCCCAGAGCGGGACGGAGCCCACCAACGCCGCCCCGTGACCCATCGCACCCGGCCCCACATCAGCCCCCCGCCCTGGGGCGGGCAGGGACGCAGCCGCAGAGCCCAGGAGCGAGAAGGATGGCCCAGAGCCCCCAGAGCCTCCTCCAGGGCAGGGCCGGGCCCCCCTCGGAGGGCACTAAGGTGTTCCTCTGAAGAAGGCCCACACAAAGGGCAGCGGGGGCCGAAGGGCCAGGGAGCGCAGGGTGCCTGCACGCAGGACGGCGCCGGCCGGCAGTGCCGCTGGGTGGAGCGGGGTCCCAAGCGGCAGCAAGCAGGGAGCAGGTACTGGGGGATGCACCGCACTCCTGCCGCAGCCCCCCAAAACCGGGGAGCAGGACCCCAGCCTGGGCAGCCCGGCCAGGGAGAGGCGGTCACGCGCCCCAGGTGAGGGCCACCAGCACAGCCCACCTTCTACAGCACAGCCCGCCGCTCCGCCTCACAGAACCACAGGCAGAGGCAGGGAGAGCGGTAGGTCTGAAGTCACAGCCCCGAAGACAGCTGGGTGGGAAGCAGACAGAGCCTGTCAGGGAGGGGGCACCCCCAAAAAATCCTCGACAGGCAGGTTCAGCAGCCCCTTAGTGCCCAACTGGGCCAAGCTCTAGCGCAGGAGGGACACAAAGCAGAGAGGCCTCCCTGAAGGGGGCCACGCAAGGCCGAGGTGCTCGGTTTGCTGGCTTTCAGGGGAGTTTGGAGTCTCTAATCACAGCAAACGAGGTTTCCCACGCCTGAACGGCGACTCCCCCGGACTGCAGCCCTCGGCACACAGCGGCCCACGATCTGCACCAGCGCGCAGGCTGTACGTGCGCTGCAGCAGCGCAGGCAGGCGCAGGCAGCACGGGGTGGCAGGGCAGCCCAGTCCTGCACGTTTGCCCTGAAAAGACAGCACCACTCACATTTCTACATTTTTTTATTGACAGTTCTAGGGAGAACAGTTCATTTCTTCTTTTCCACATCCTGCTCTGCCGCTTCTTTGGCGCGTTTTGCACGAATCCCAAAGAGACGGGCGTTGGCCCGGGCCATGCGCAGGCTGGCAAAGGCCTTGAAGTTCTTCTCCTCTTCCGAGATAACACGGGCCTTCTCCCGTTTGAAAACCTAGCAGGAGAGAGCGCCAGACAGTCAGACTGCACATCAGAGGCTCCCAGAGAAGACCACGTTTAAGGCTCAACACAATTAATCTCGCTACGTTTTAGCCACGAGCTGCAGGATGCTGTTAAGATTAGAGCACTTGTGCCATCTACAGGCCCTGCCCTTATCATCACTCCACCAGGCACCTCATTTCGACCGGTTCCCGGTTCGCCAGCGCACGTCAGCACCAGACCAGAACACACCACGGAAAAAAAACCAAGCGCAACGTGAAATCTGAGTCAGGTTTGTGGCACGCTGTCGACAGCGCCTTTCAGAAGTAGCGGGGGCTTCGAGACAAAGGGTGCCTACGCAAGCTGCCTGGGCTGTTGTGCCGCCAGCGCACACCCCTCGCCCCACTCGGCAACCCCACGTGCCCACATTTCACGGGGGGACGAGCTCCCTCGCAGGCACAAGTGGACAAACAACCTCGGAGCCCGCCCGGAGGACACAGCGCCGAGCACAAACAGGCACTGGAGATGCTTCACGCGCGCTTCAACCCCTGTCCTCGCAGGAATGGTGCAACCTGGGGGGGTATTGCGCAGGTTCCCCCGTAGCTTTCTCTGGAGAGCGTACGTAGCTGTGCTTCTCCCACGCGTCACGCAGGGCAGAAGTGGAACACATATACCATTATTCCCAACCAGCGCATCCTGACCTGAACCCCTGACACTGGGTGCCTAGAGCTCTCCTCTGGACCCAGAAACACAGCTCGTGACTTAAAGACTTCCTCAGATGATAAAAAGTTTGGCGGAACTCCAAGTAATTAGTTTTCTGCAGTGGGCTCTGCAACATGGAGAAACCAAACAGATCCTGGCAAAATGCAGAGACAAGCTCGACCTGTTCCTGGTTTTCTCTGATCCAGGATGGGAAGCGTCTGGAGACAGCAACCCGTAACTGTACAACAGCGAGAAGAGAACCCCTCCGGGAAGTTTAAGTCTCAATTATGTCAGACAGAGAGACCGTGACTTAGTTACACTTACGTTCTTGATCGGCATAACTGGTCCAGTCAGCTGAGTCGCCATCTTGAGTTCCTCAGCCTGCATAACAAGAGGACAAAACCATTATTATTTAAAACAACAGTATTTAACTTCAACACACTGTTGACAATTCTGACTGGAGATTTAACACCGACGGGTAACGAAGTCAGCATTTCAGCCACGCAGCTACAGGAGTACTTGCACAGATGTGCCGCATCAGCAACCCGCGTTTTGCCTGGCTATCCATCAGCCCGGACCTGGCCAGAGGAGCAGCGGCCTTTCGGGAGTTCTGCCAGCCCAAAAATCGTTGACATCTACTGTGCCATTTTTAGTCCGATACCCAGCATATTCCTCAGCAATTCCTTCTAAGGGTAATTCCAGCTTCTTTGAGCATGGCGGTGCACAAAAATGATTAACTTTTATTTTAGGTAGTTGATTTCAAGTCAAAAAAAAAAAAACAACTTAAAAACCCCCAGTATTCCAGACACAAGTATCCGTACCTACTGGTACGGAAGCTCGAGCCCCTTCCTCCCTGTTCTGAGCAGCAGCCCGAGCACGGCGGGCTCCGCAGGCTGCGCTACGGTTAAGCAGCTCAGAGCCGACACTCTCCAGAAGACTGAGGACAGCCTGAGCAGACCACCTCATTCCATCACTCGCACTGCCCCACGGGAAGCATGTATTCACCACAGGCAGAGGCAAGGGCAGACGAGGAAAGCCAGCTATACTCTGGATCTCGGTGAGGTTTTAATGAAAAGCGTTTTTGTATGCCAACAGCCTTCTCGAGACTGCTTTCGCCAGCTTTCACTGAACTACTCCACTACTAAGCACGTCCTTGCCTTCCTTACCCTTTCCACGTAGCCGTCACCACAGCAGAACAGAACTCCAGATGGACTTCTCAGCTATTTTGACAAATTTAGCTTCGTAAACTAAAATTCAACCGGTCGGGCAACGATCAAAGCTCCAGCAAACAGACCACCCGAGGAGTCCAGCCCCAAATCCGAGCTGCACCCCTTCAGCAGCAGCGGCATTCCCTAGGCCAAAAGCCTGTCCCAAAGCACTACTGTAAAACCCTGGAGATCCCTGTGGAGGTCGACTCTACCGGGCCTGGCGGCACGCTGGGCTGCATCATCCCTAGGCACGCGCATGGGAACCATGCTGCCCCGGAGAGAAGGGCTGCTCCCCCCGGGGGGGTTTACGTTATGACAAGTGTTCAAGAGCGCTGCCTGACCACGCACCACGGCACCGGGACGGACGGACAGCCAAACCTCTGAGAACGCTACCAGACGCAGACCCTGTGAAATGTTTCTAGCGGCCAAGTACTTACAGAGCTGTCTCCCTTCTTGGGCATAGCTGGCTTCCTTGGGAAGAGGATAAGCTTGGAGCGGTACTCCTTCAGCCTCTGCACGTTGGCTTGCAGCGACTCGGTAGACTTGTTGCGCCGTCTGGGATCCACAGAGATTCCAATAGTCCGGGCAAACTTTTTGTTAATGCCAGCGAGCTGAAGAGAGAGCACACAGCGTCAGCATCGGGCAGCTCCCAACGTCACCGTGCTACTGCCGGGAGCTGCTCCGGCCATCGACAAGGGTTCGAGCGCAGCCATCGCAGGCCACCGAGCCTGGAGGAAGGCTCAGCATCCGACCGATGGCCTGTCAGCAGCGCGAGGCTCTGGCAAGAGGGACCTGCTACACCACTGGCAAAGGGCGTCCTGATGTCTGTGTTTGAATGCTTAAAACGTTACACACTTCACGGTAATTTCTGCAGATGGATTTCCTCAGGAGAGCAAAGCGCAACCCCCGAGTAATTATGAGGGGGACATTTAAACTCTGATACACACACGTAGGAAGTCAGCACATGGATAACTTTGGTTCACTGAATACCAGAAGCTCCATTACACAAGTATTTTTTTGTAACCATCTTCAACAAGAATTAACCTCATTTTCTGTTTAAAGACAAACATCTGCGCACCATTTTGTATTCCACCATTAGGCAAAAATCAAAGTAAAATAATGAAACATGTGGCATCCAGGAGAACAATTTTACTGCTTCAATGCACTAATTTCACCGTTATAAATGTTTTAATTAGACACTAAACAATGCACAAGAGGGGGCTGCGAACGCTGGCTGCCAGCAAGCACCGACGTTTATTCCTGCCCACTGTGTGGAAATACGCGGGTGGGGGTTTCTGCAGACCACCACGATCCAGCTCCTGACAGCTCCCCAGCACACCTGGGGAGGTCACAGAGAACGGCTTCCTGAAAAAACGGAGGGCACTAACCACTTCCCACGGACTTTAAGCGTCCCTACACCAACCCGTTGCCATTGCATGGCAAACAGCCACAACTACTCTGCGAGGCTGGGCAGAACAGTTCCCTTTCCTGGCACAACATCTCCTACTTCGTGAGTTACTTCAGCTTATGTGAGTTGGGCACGGTTTACTGGGTCCACAAGACGAACAGGTTCACGCTGGCTAAAATTTTTAGGACTAGCAGAAACGTGTTTCACAGACAAAAAGCAAAGTAGTTTAACAAAGAAGCTATTACTCTTTTCTTTTTCCCCAAAAGATGTTGACGAGACTCAATTAAGGCACTACCACAATCCAACTTCAGTGGAATTTTAAGTGACAGTCTGACCAGACACACGGACATCTACTTTCCAAAGCAACCTTTCACTCTGACACACGCCGTCCTACAGTTACAAAGAAAAGGCAAGACCCGTATTTTCTGTGCTCCTGTAGAGCCAGCAACACCTCAGCGAGTCACGTGCACAGAAGAACAGGACAAAACAATCGAGCTCAGGGTTAGGTTTATCAGGGTGGGATCAGTGCTCCGTACTTACTTTAAGCTCTTCTAGGCTGAAGCCTCTGCCAGCACGAACTTTTTTGTGGTATCTGATAG